>CAUYQG010168049.1:0-16671 GCA_963574415.1 Tarsius wallacei | reverse complement strand
CTGATACATTCACATTTATGGTTGCAAATGAATTAATGAGTAAATAAATCTGGGTAAATCATCGAACTGATTTTTAGGATGCAGATTTACATATAGCACTAATATATGAGCTCAGGAAACAAATACTACTTTGTTTTATTTATTTTTGAGTTGGAGTCTCACTCTGTTGCCCAGGATGGAATGCAGTGGCATGATCATGATTACCATAGCCTTGACTTGCTGGGCTCAGGCAATCCTTCTGCCTCAGCTTTCCAAGTAGCTGGGACTACAGGTGTGCACCACCACGTCTGGCTAATTTTTAAATTTATTTATTTTTTATTTTTTTATTTTTTTACTCTTTTTTTTTTTGAGTTGGAGTCTCACTCTGTCACCCAGACTGGAGTGCAGTGGCCGCTCCCGGCCACCGCAGCCTCGACCTGCTGGGCTCCGGTGATCCTTCCACCTCAGCCTTCCAAGTAGCTGGAACTACAGGTGCGCACTACCATGCCCGGCTAATTTTTTTTTTTTTTTTGATTTATTGTAGAGATGAGGTCTCGCCAAGTTGCCCAGGCAGGTCTCGAACCCATGGGTTCAGGCAATTCACTCACCTCAGCCTCCCAAGGCGCGGGATTACAGGCTGAGCCACCAAGCCCGGCTTTTAAATTTATTTTAGAGATGAAGTCTCTCCATGTTGCCCAGATTGGTCTCAAACACCTGGACTCAGGAAATCCTTTCATCTAAACCTCCCAAAGTGCTGGAATTACAGGCATGAGCCACTGCGCTTGGCCTACACATATTATTTTAAAACACCATGGTTCTCAGAAAATTAAAGAGTTTGATCAAGTAGTTAATATTTCTTATGTCTAAATTCCTAGAATTCAAGTATCTCAAGGAAAATAAAGTTCTGCATTGATCACTATGATTTCAGATTTATTTTTGTTACTTAAGTTCCAGGCTTCACTCTAATATCAAATGCTTTGACTTGTTTAGTAAACTCTATGACACTTAGTGGAACTAGTTTTTTGAAAAGTTTATTTATCTAATGATAACTTGAAGACTCTTATCCTGTATATTACTTGAATGCCTGACTGGAAATGACCCCAGAGAGGCTCTGGCTCTAGTTGTTACTTTCCAATGGGCAAGCTGAGACCTAGAGAAGGAGAGGGACTTATTCATGACCATCTGGGGAATACTAATAAAGCTAGGATTGGATTCCAGGACAGTTCTCTTTCCTTTAGTCCTAGGTTTATGATAAATATCAACCATCTGTTAGATAAATAGCAGGCCTATTTAATACTTGTCCTAAAGAAACACCTTTCACATCTCTTAATACATTAGCATTCTATAGAACTCGGTTTGGGAAATGATAAATTAGAGACTAACATAAGCTCTCATTTGTTTGAAATCCAAAATATGTGGAACAAGTAACACATGATAATTTGTAAGAGGCAAAATATGTTTATGGTATGATTGAAAAATGTATCACTCAATAAACATGTCATAATTGCAAGAGCCCTCAGTGCCAAGACTTGGACTAGTGAGACCTCAGTGGCAAGTCAATGAAGAGGAAGAAGCCAGAACCTGGAGGAATTATTGCCACGAGAAATGATCTGGCTAGATAACTGGTATAGCCTTTTATGACTGTGTTTACGACACTGAAGGACTCTTGGTCGAAAATAGCATTGTGTTCACTCGGTCTGGTCTGGGGGAGAGGTATAGAAATACAACTTTCTGACAAAGTGATACTTGAAGTCAAGAGTAGCAATAATATAGTGTCTAATGCTGTATTTTGGAACATGACCTAAAACAAAGCCTGGGGCTGGCCTCAGGACGTCTCTAGCTGCTGTTCCTTTATTAGCTCATGTATCTCTCACTGGCAAAACACTGCTCTGGCCACCTTCTCCACATGCTGTTTCCGGTCTCATGGCCTCATCCTGGTGTTCTGCCCCTGCTTCAGCAGGATCATGCCTTCTGTCTCTTCCCTTATGGCAGGTATGAGACAGACAGGAGATGCGAAGGTATTTTGTAGATCCAGATCTGCACCTTGAGTTTCTTCAAATTAAGGATGCAGGGGAGTTAATTAAGTAGGCACTTTGTTTTTTATCTCTTGTAATAGAGGTAGGCTTTGCTCCTTATTCAAGCAGGGTGCAACTGACTTCAGATCAGGGATTCTTAACTAGAATTTAATTTAAGTTAATTAAATTAAACATTAGTTAAATGTAATTATATTAATTTAAACATAAACTAAGTTAATATCTGCTTAATTAGAGGAATTAACTACTGAGGAATAATATTTTTGTCTGGTAGGATTGTTGTTTTGGAGGATTGTAAACCACTATAATATCTAGATATTTTCCTCATGCTTCCTCCCCACCAAGTACAGGACTTTTGCACCCTTTGGAAGACATCTTCCTAGTGGAGAATGCGTACTTGATAGTATTTCAGGTCTCCACGTGTCACATCTGACTTGGTCTCTTGACTTGGAAAGGTAACAAGTCACGGAATGATTCTAAGAATTGACTGGCATTTGAGTTTGTCACAGAGCCGTCTCAAAGTGGCTGGCAGTTTTAAACCTTCTGGTAGGCTTCTCCAGGAATAGATCTATAATTCATTAATTCGATCAACCAATCAATACGCACCTACCTTCAATGAGCATCTTTCACATGCTGCACCATGTAGGTAGTGGGGGATATGAAGATAGATAATACAGGTAATACAGCCTAATACAGACTCACATAAAAGCTGGTGCCTGCAATAAAATATAATCTTCCTAGTGCAATGCGAAAGTTTATTATGGGAGCACCCTATTCATAATTAAAATATCCACCCTAGAGATTAGGAAGAGGAAAAGTCAGTTTTGCAGGGCAAAAAGAATGGAGCATGTTGGTTCCAGCATATATAACAGTTAGCTGAATTATGCATTGCGTATATGTTTGTGTATGGTATATCATATATATATACCATATGTAGTATATTACATATATATTTTTCCACACTTTTCCATTCCTATCTTCCTGTCCTTATCCCCACACTCACTTGAAGTAAGAAATGTTAACTAGTTAGTGTGTATTTTTTCATATTTTTGCCACTACAGTGTTGTAACAAACTACCTTATGTAGTTTTTGTCTTTTAAAAGTGTTACTTTTCTGATTACAAACTAATTGACGTTTATTAGAGAAGCTTTGGAAAGCAAATGAAAGGACAGTAAAATAGCAAATAAAATCAACAATTCTCTACCTTCCAGAAATAGACCCTTTCCACATTTTGGTGACTATTTCAGTTTTTTTTCTATGCAACATGTGTGTGCTGCTCACAAGTATGCACACACACATTTGTTTTATGACACTGAGATCATGTCATGCACACTGTTTTGAAACTTTTTTCTCTCAGCTGATATGTTGACAGTATTTTACTGTGTCACGAAATAATCTTTTTTTTTTTTTTTTGAGTTGGCGTCTCACTCTGTCGCCCAGACTGGAGTGCAGTGGGCGCTCCCGGCCACCACAGCCTCGACCTGCTGGCCTCCGGCGACCCTTCCGCCTCAACCTTCCAAGTAGCTGGAACTACAGGTGCGCGCTACCATGCCCGGCTAGTTTTTTGATTTATTGTAGAGATGAGGTCTCGCCAAGTTGCCCAGGCGGGTCTCGAACCCGCGGGCTCAGGCAATCCACTCACCGCAGCCTCCCAAGGCACGGGATTACAGGCTGAGCTACTGAGCCTGGCTACCAAATAATCTTTTTATTTAAAAATTATTGATTGCTTTTCCCTTTTACTATGAAAATAATATATACTTGTGTGTATGCATATGTATGTACATGGATGTGTGTGTGTGTGTTTGTATGGAAAGTATGTGTATGTGTTGTCTTTGTTTACAGAAATACACTGATTATAGATTAGCGTTCAGATTTAAAATATGTATTATAATTAATTATTCATATACATAATAACAGAAGTGAGATCATATGACACACACTATTCAGTAAATTATATTTTTATTAGACAATACATCTTGAACAAATCAGTTTATGCAGAGCTGTTTTTTAAATGACTGCACAATAGTCCATTATTTATCAATTGATATTTTATCAATTGATTATCAATTAAATATTAGCCACCAATGGATGGACATTTTGATTATTAATAATTCTTTTTTCTTAGAAAGAATGCCAAATGAGTAACTGATTAAATATCTTTGGGCACTAATGACAGCATATCAGCTGGAGTAATCTTTAGAAGTTTCTTGTCTAATTTTTAGAATGTATATTTCCCATAATTTCCATGCCTCACAAAAAATAATCCAACCACAATTTTCATTAAATAATTTTCTTTGCATCATCAATATTATGTGTTGGGCTGATTTTTACAGTTCTAAATTGACGAAATATAATTAATAAACATTATTTAATTTTTGGCAAGTCATGATGAAAATTTTCAGCCTTAAGTCAAGTGCTGCCATAGATTATAATTAAGACTCATACTAAACTTTCCTTAGATGAGAGGTGTTTGACCCTCTAGCATTGTAAACTGCAGTTGGATGCAGCAAAGACAGAGGCTAGTTTCATGGGTAGCAGTAAAAAACCGGTGCATCAAAGCAACAGAGCAACCTGGTACAATGCTGTGCACCCTGTTGGCAGTCAATAAATTCTTACTGATACTGACTTTAAGAATTGTTTAAAGCCTGTATAGGGAGATGGGGGACAAGAAAAAATGGTCCCAGGACAATGCTGTTAGAAGGGGCCATTCCTGCTGAAACTTGAATCCAGAGGGAAGTTCCTCGACAGTGCGATCGAAGACTTTGTGACTAACCATGAGCCATCTCTGCTCAGACAATACCTGAATAACATCACCAGGATAGCTAAGTTGTCAAGAAAGACTTAATGGAGTTTGGTATTTATAAATTACATATTTGTTCAATGCTTTCTTCAAATCATTCAACCAATGTGGCATTGCATCAGGTATTTTACCTAGAACCACAGTCATAACTGTGTTTTCCTTAAAGAAAGTTGAGTCTCTTTTTCTCCTTTGATGAGGTGTTGAAGTCCTAGGGGGTGACCTTCAGTATTATAGGTGATAAATTATAGCAAAACATTATTTAAAAGACATTACTTTAACATATTATGGTATGCCTTTCCTCATGTAAAGAGAATGCTTTTTATAACATCAGTAATGTGCATTTTGTTGGCTTACTAATAAAGGTCTTTACCAGCATTTAATTAAGAATGCTTTACCTTGATTTACTGAAGGTTTATATAAAATGTTACTTTCATAATCAAAATCATAAAAATGCAGGTTTGAAGCGTCCCAATACAGGTTTAAGATGAGAATAATGAAAGGTGACTTATAAACTAGTGACATTTTCAGAAAAATATATTGCTATGCCAAAATATGCTAGTCAGAGTTCTGTGATGAATGGTTTTCTTAATTATGATGACTGCAAAAGAGAAAAACTAGTGAAAACATCTACTCTCTCTTGACTAAAAAAATTTAACATTTTCCCCCCAGTAAAAATAGAGACACTTTAGATTTTAGGACCCTCTTGGCTCCTAAACCTAAGTGCTGCTTGAAAAATGGCCCTTTCAGCTTTTAGCCAGCAGTCACAGTTTAAATCCACAAGAGAGATGCCTAACAACTCTGCTTTAAATGGCAGTCTGCCATTTCGGAAAATTGTAGCTTTTTGAAAGAAGAAGAAAAAAAAAAACTAGTAAGCCATTTCACCTCCTTAAACTGGATGTAAGTTAAGGAAAAAACAAGTAGGATGAGCAAAAAATCCTAATTCCTATTTTAAAACTCTTTGAACATTTTGTAGAAATGGAGTCTATAGTCACAGCACTGAGAGTAGCAGGTCAGAGAGAATAATTTTTAAGAACCCAGTTTCTGTTAAAGTGAAAAAAATATGGATACCATTATTTCACTCGTATCTAGACACATCAAGCTTCAGTAGACAGCCAAGGAATGGGCCACCGCCAAATGGTATAATTGGTAAACTTTGGGGAAAAACATTTAACGTTGAATCCCAGTATTTTTTCTTTATTACTTGTGGTGCATATATATCTGGTCCTTTGTATAAATATGTTTACTCATATGCCATCATCAAGAAAAGGTTTAAAAGTAAGAGTATTCTTATGATGACATCAGCATTCATAAAAGGAAAGAGTAAGCTCACTTAAGATTATTTCAAGACTAAATACATGATTTTCAAGGTCACATAATAAAATGTGATCAGAGACCCCTTGGATGAAAGATATTCCAAATTAGAATACCCAAAAAACACATAATAATTTTTGCAAGTGTATCCATTTCTTAGAATGTCAACATTCAGCACGTGTTTATTGAGCATTTACACTGTGTGAGATCGTGTACTTAGGCACTGGCGATACAGGCTGAGCAAAACCAGACATTTTCTCTGTTTTCAAGAAGTTTAAGTTGTAGCAATAAGTACTCTAACAGATTTTGGCTTCCAAATTCCATTGCCCTTTTAAGGGATTCAGGACTCTGTCAAGATACAGCTGATTCCATGTCTGAGGCAGGGAAATGTAGAAGGTAAGACTGGAATCAGAAAGCAAAAAAGGACACAAAGAAGGATAGACATATGTTGAAAGAATACAGAAATTGTCTTGAAGAGAATGCAACAAGCTAAACAGGGTAATTTGAACATCCAGGAAAGAGAAAGGTAATGTCTTAAGATTGTGATGAAAAAAGAATGTGTGGCAGGTCGCGATAGTTTACGCCTGTAGTTCCAGCTACTTGGAAGGCGAAGGGGAAAGGATCACCTGAGCCCAGCAAGCAGAGGCTGCGGGAGCCATGAGTGTGCCACTATACTCTAGCCTAGGCACAGAGTTAGACTCTGGCTTAATAAAATAAAAGCAAAATAAAATAACATAAAATAAAATGATTGATTCAGATAAGGTAAGAATGATCAATGGATATTACAGCCATTAGGTAAAAGTTTGTGGGGGAAGAGGATATTCACATAACCTCAAGCTATTACCAACAGGTTATGATTAAATACAAAGAGGGAAAAGTTTCCTTGAGTAATATTAGAGAGATCTATAAACTAAAAACACCAAAAAATGTTGAAAGACGGTAAATTTGGTGAAGAGTATATGAGTATTCGTTATATTATTTCAGCATTTTTGTAGGTTTGAAGATTTCCTAAAGAAAACATTGGGGAAATAAAAAAGCATTTAAGTCTAATAAGAATGTCCTTTCTGTCTTTGTAAATGGACATTAAACTGGTCTGGATCATAATGTAATGAGATTGATCCTTCTTCTCTCCTGAACCCTACCATACTAGAGTTTTGGTCTTTATGTGCATTGTAAGAAATTACAGTGTTCAGCAAAATTAGAACCACTTAATCAAAAATAATTATAGAAATACTATCTGTTCTAAACTCATCCAAAGGCAGATCATTGAAAAAACATGTGATGGCTAGTAATGTTTACTTTCTTCTTACAGCTCCAGGAATTAACCCATGAATTTATCTGTTCACTTAACCAATGAGCACAGAGGACCAGTGTCCTGTGCTAGGCAACAGGGAGACACAGGAGGCCAAGATACGACCTGTCTAGCTGGGAGTCCCTCTCCAGTGAAAGTTAGAACAAGTCAGATTGAGAACCATATAAACACATGATAGCTAGGTACAGTGGCTCATGCCTGTAATCCCCACTTTGGGAGGCCAAGGTAGGAGAATTGCTTGAGCCCAGGATTTGTGACCAGCCTTGGCAACATAGCAAGACCTTGTCTCTACAGAAAATAAAAACATTTAGAAGTCGTGGTGGTGGGTGCCTGTAGTCCCAGTTACTTGGGAGGCCTGAGGTGGGAGGATTCCTTGAGCCTGTAGTTAGAGGTTGCGGTGAGCCGTGATTGTGTTACTGCACTCCAGCCTGGGTGACAGAGACCTTGACTCAAAATAATAATAATGATAATAATAAATAAAATGAATACTTTAAAAAAACCCCACATTTTAATGCTTCTCTGTTTGCTCCAACTTGTATGGATTTTTTTTTTTAAAGAAAACAAATTTCCATAAATTTTATAAGTATCTGGTATTTGAGGAAACAGACTACCAATGTTATGTATAACAGGAAAAGTACTTGGAAGCATGACATTCTTTTTTTTTATAATCAATATTTTTTATTATGATATTGTGGGGTACAGTTAAGGGTTAGGTATACAAATATGCTTCGTTCAGGCACCCTTGTTGAGAAGCATGACATTCTTTGGAAATTGCCTTTGTCTGATGAGATGAAAACATGACTTGGAGATGACTATGTAGAGATGTTTATTCCACTCTGTAGAAATGTTTACAAAGAATTGCTCAGCTCTATGATCAGAAAGTGCCATCTAAAACCAAGAGTAACATCCTGGAAAAAGAATCTGTTTACTGGAAGATGGAAGTCAAATTTGTTAAAAAATTTTAATACTGTACCCTTCATGGACATGGTCCCTTAAGAGTACAGGAATATTTCTAAACTTTAAGTGAATGGAACGAGAGATTTAGAAGATTATTGCTCTAACATCTGTCACATAGTGATCAGATGGTTTATGAAACAATTCTAACTGACCAAGTTGGTGTTCAATTCATTAATTCAAAAAGATTTATTGAACACCTATGAAAAGTCAATATTGTTCTACACACTTGGAATGCAAAGATAAATAAGACTCATTTCCCACTTTGAAGAAAATTACAGACTGGTGGGATGAAAAGAAAGACATGTAGACAAAATAAGTGTAAAAGTTCTATTTATTCTATAATGAAAACACAGTTAGGTCACTAGCTTAAACTAAATAACAAAATAAAAATGTCATGTAAATGAGGGAGAAGAGAGCAGTATCAGGGGAAGAAGCAGAGTAAGAAGAGGCAAGTGTCTGCAGTACTACAGTACTACAGCTAGAGAATGAAACATAGAAACTAGTGTAAATGAAGCTGGACAGAAGCCCAGCCACAGAGGGCCCTAGAGAACTGTGTCTGAACCTGAGATGATGAATGCAACTGAAAATTCTAATACTTTAAGTGATCAGAGTTGCTTTATATGCTCTGGCAAAAAATCACTGTGAATGGGAAAAAGGTGTTTTAGCATGTGCCTTAGCCTATATTCGTGGACTAGAATGAAAAAAAATGGGGCAGATTGGGGTCAGGATGGGCAGTGACTCGCCTAATCTTCAGTCTTTCCTTTCTTTTCTTTGGAATTGAAGATAATAATTGTATATATTTATAGGGTTCAATATGAGGTTTTAATGTAAGTATACATTATGCAATGATTAAATCAAGCTGATTAACATATCTATCTCCTCTCCTCATATACTAAACATTTTTCTGAAATTTAAACATTTAAAATCTACTCTTTTTGCAGTTTTGAAATATAGATTGTGCTATTATTAATTATAGTTACCATGCCAAGCAATGGATCTCAGATGCTTATTCCTCCTGTCTAACTGAATCTTTGTGCCTTTTTACTAACATTTCCCCTTTTTCCCCAACCCCCAGCTTCTGGTAACCATCATTCCACTCCCTACTTCTATGAGTTTGACTTTTTTAGATTCTACATACAAGTGAGATCATAACAGTATTTGTCTTTTTGTGTCTGGCTTATTTCACTTAGCATAATATCCTCCTGGTTTATTCATGTTGCTGCAAATGACATAATTTCTTTCTTTTTAAAGACTGAATAGTATTCTATTGTGTATATATCCCATATTTTCTTTATCTATTCATCTGTTGGTGGACACTTAGGTTGATTCTAGTCTTGGCCTATTGTGAGTACTGCTATAATAAATTGGGGAATGCAGATATCTCTTGGATATACCGACTTCATTTCCTTTGGATATATGCCCAGAATCAGGTTTTCTGATTTTATGGTAGTTCTATATTTAGTTTTTTGAGGAACTTCCATACTGTTTTAAAATAATATTTGTACTAATTTACACTCCTACCATCTGTGTACAGGGAATCTTTTTCTTCACATTCTCTTAAATATTTATCTTTTAAAAGTGACGATCCCCTTTCTAACATGTGTGAGATGATATCTTGTAGTTTTAGTTTGCACTTTCCTGATGATTAGTGATGTTGAGCATTTTTCAAATACCTGTTGACCAATTGTATGTTTTCTTTTGAGAAATGTCTATTTGGGCCTTTTGCCCATTTTAAAATCAGGTTAATATTATCATTATTTTGCTATTGAGTTGTTTGAGTTACTTATGTTAACCACTTATTATCTGTATGGTTTGCAAATATTTTCTTCCAATCTGTAGGTTGTCTCTGAAATGTCTCTTTAATAAACGGCATTAGGAAAACTGACTATCCAAATACAGAAGAAGAAAATTGGATTCCTATCTTATACCATATTTGAAAAATAAACTCAAAATGGGTTAAAAACTTAAACACAAAACCTGAAACTGTAAAATTACTGGGAGAAAACATAGGGGCAAAACTCCATGACATTTGTCTGGGTAATGATTTTTTAGATATGAATCCAAAAGCTAAGGAAAAAAGCAAAAATAGACAAAGAGATTACATCAAACTGAAAAGCTTGCCTTTTTTTCCCCCTTTAATCTCTCATTGCTCTTTTTATAGGATATTTTCCTTTACTTTTTCTTATTGATAAACAATGATTGTACATATTGAAGGTATATGTGAAAGCTTCAGTCTTCTTTAGGTGGGGGTATCTTTGGAGGACTGCTAAGTAGGCAGTCAGGAAAAATATGCCAGTTTATATCTTTATTTGGCTGTTAAGCAATTAATCTCATATATTTTCAAGTAGGATCTTTTGTGTTGTTGGGCTTATAGATGTAATGTAAGATATATGACCATTGTGGACACTGACAGGGCTCCACCCAGATTCCTTTATATCTCTTTAGGCTTCTTCTTTTTTCTTTTCATCTATTTATTCATTTCTTTATTTTCAAGTTGATGTCTCACTCTGTTGCACAAGCTGGAGTGCAATGGCACGTTCATAGCTCACTGCAGCCTCAACCTGCTGAGCTCAGATAATCCTTCGGCCTCAACCTTCTAAGTAGCTGTGACTACATGCACGTGCTACCACACCTAGCTAATGTTTTTATTTTTATTGTAGAGACGAGGCCTTGCCATGTTGCCCAAGCTGGTCTTAAACCCCTAGACTCAGGCAATCATCTTACCTTGGTCTCCCAAAATGCTGAGATTCCAGGCCAGGCGTGAGCTGCCACACCTGGCCCTTTATGCTCCTCACCATTGCTGAGTACTCATCTCCTCTGACCCCCTAACTGCTCACCTCTCACTTCTGGCTGCTTTGGTTTTCTACAACCAACCTGCCACTCCCTCTGGATGAGTGCCTTTGGGCTGCTGGCGCTGCTTTGTCCACATGCCACAGAGCATAAAATGCCCAGAGCTTACATTCTCACCCTTCCCACCCTCCCCGTCACAGTCCTTAGTCAAAGACTAAAGAGTGCTAAGGCCAGCTTGATCGCCTTGAGTAGGGATAAACCCTGGCACACAATTAGTACCCCAGAGCTCCCCTGTAGGATCAGACTAAGTGGGACTAGGCCTGAAATGGCCCTTTGCCCTTTCCTGTCCTGCTGTTTCACTTCCCTTACTGCTGTCTCCTGGGAGCACCTCTTTAATGAATAATTTGCACCTGCTTTCTCATCTCAGGACAGGGGCTGCTTCTGGGGCACTCAACTAAGACAGTGATAATTTAAACATTTCTCTCCACATGACTCTTTCTAGTACCAAGTCATTTTGATTTAAGGCTTAGTTTACATGTCTAGTTTGGTTTTTATTTTATGTAATTTTTACATAAAAGTTCTAATGCTGATTTTAAAAGTCCATGAATAAATTGATGGACCTAACCAGAGTCCTATAAGATTGTTTTCTTGTAAATATCTTTGATAATTTTATTTATTTATTTATTTATGAGTTGGATTCTCACTCTGTCACCCAGGCTGGAGGGCAGTGGCACGCTCCCGGCCACTGCAGCCTCGACCTGCTGGGCTCAGGTGATCTTTCCGCCTCAGCCTTCCAAGTAGCTGGAACTACAGGCATGCACCACCATGCCCAGCTATTCTTTTGATTTATTGTAGAGACGAGTTCTCACCAAGTTGCCCAGGCTGGTCTTGAATCAGTGGGCTCAGGCAATCCTCTCACCTCGGCCTCCAAAAGTGCTGGGATTATAGGCATGAGCCACTGCGCCTGGCCTCTGTGACAATTTTACAAGCCGAACCATAATTATTATAATTAAACAGTGTTTTGATCTAAATCCATAATATTAATTCTATTTGTTAATGTATGCTGTTTGTCAGGCACTATGTTAGTTGCTACTCTGTACGTATTATCTTATTTAAAATTGTTAGCAAATCTAGGTTGATCCTATTATCCCTAATTTACAGATGCAGAAACTAAGGCTCTGGAAGTTGAGTAACTGGTCCCAGTCTGCACAGTAGTTGAATCCTCAGTTTGAATTCAGAATTGACTCTCAAACATGTGCACTGCTCTCAAATTTCATTGCACCAAAATGGAAAAAATTCACTCACAAGTGGACCTTGAACAATAACCATAATACTATAAGAAAGGGATTGGCAGTAGTGGGAAACTGCTGGCGGTGGGGGTGTGGCACACCTCATCTACAAGGGTACCTGCATAATGAATATTTGTATACCTAACCTTGAATTGTACCCCACATCTTTAAAATAAAAAATTTTAAAAAATGGAAAAAATAGCAAGAAACATTTAAATCCACTTTCTTCCATCTTACATAGAATTACATGAGGATGTGCTCTTTTGCAGTATTCTTCATTCAAAGTTATTCATAATCCTATGACAACTTTTGTACAATATAAGCATTAGAAGTTTCCCATGAATAATCTTTTTCTAAATAGCAGCTGGGAAAGGAGTGCTCTCTAGTAGTAACGAATGAACCCTTCGTTAAAAGACTCCTGGACTTGTGTCTAAATGAGGAAACAATTCTTTGAAAAATGATCACTTTGGTATTTTAGGCCATTTAAAAATATTAAATCACCTCCCCTCAGACATTTGACTGATGAGATAGCAGAGAACCGTAAGTCAAGAAAGACAGTCATTTGAGTGACTAGATTCTGTGTGTCTCCAGCTATCTGTAAAATGGATTAAATAGTGCTTTTCTTTGGGGGAATGTTTTAAGAATTGTTAAACACACTGTTTTTGTAGTTTTTCATCAGGTTCCTTATCATTCCTTGGCCCCAGAAAAGGCTATTGATAAAACTCAATCAGGCAGAGAAAGGGTCACAATACTTGCTCTGGGAGCTGTTTGAAAACTCTCAAAGGAGATGTGGCCAATTCCACTTTTGTGTGATGACAGATGGGCTATATATTTTTCTTAAAAATAAGCCATTGTTTGTAGATGCTAAGTTACAGCAACGAAAACTGAAGAAGTTTATCAAGAGGAATGGTGTGTAACTTTATGGAATACATTGCAACTAAATAAAAAAAAAGGTGCTACAGGAAATACTGAAAAAAATCCATGTACCAATGGAGGATAAGACTAAAGAAAGGAAAAATGAGTACAGAGACAGCCTGGCCCTGAAAGTCTGATTTAGCTTCTTGCCTGAGAGTTGAGAATATAAGTGAAAGAGGCATGCAATCCAACGTGCTGAGAGGAAAAGAATTAAGAACATCTGAATTTCTGTGAGAGACGAAATGGCCTTCCAAAATCCACTCATTTCTTTGGGAAGTAACTGCACAAATGTTTTTACCATTCAATAAAAGTTCCCAATTATGTGCTTGTTTCTGTTGTTTAAATGTGCTGATGGAATTTTGTACCTGAAATAGCTTTGTAGACTGGTATCTGATATACGTGTGTTTTAAATGAAGCCAGTCATGAAAGTGAAAGAGCAGTGTGGATGCTTGTGAAAGGGAATATGAATGTGAGTCACTTAGACAAACGATGCATCCAGAGAATGCACCTACCCAGAGAAACAATAAGGTGGTGAGAAGGAGATGGAGGGACTTACAGAAAAGAAATGGTGGATATAAAGACAAAAAAGAGAGAGGAAGGAATTGGAGAGATATGCCAACAGTATAGAGTCATATCTGTGAAGAACACCTTAATTTCAAATGGTATATTTTCCGCTTTAAATCCCCTCGCCCCTATCCTCACGTACTCAGCATACCTCTTTGTGTTTACATATTATCTGTTCTTTACTGTCCGGCTTATTCTAAACTTTTAGCCTCCCATTTTCAAAAGTTAGTTAAAATGATTAAATTCAAGGTAGATCTTGCTCAGGGAGAAGCATATCCAAATTCAGATGACAGATTTGAAATCATATTTATTTAAATAGACACTCTATTTCCATGAGACTTCTCTGGACACTGGGGAAAAAAAAAAAGCCTGAGTAGCTTACCTCATTAAAATATCTCTTCCTGTGTGTGCTGAGAATGTCAAATGGCCACTGCATTCTCCTCCAGGGAGTTTATAATCAAGCCCAGGACCCAGTTAGATGAAAAAAAAAGGGGGGGGGGGGGTCTTTTTTTAGTCTTAACAAAGTCATATTCTTTCTTCCAACAATCCTTGCCCTCTGTAAAAAATAAAATAAAAATTTTAAGCCTGTTTATAAAAAAAATGTTTCCACCTATTAGGCCATAATAAGGAACAGGAGTTTTATTTAGTATAGAGGCAGAGTGCACTCTGTTCTGCACACATGCATACGAGACTCAAAGAAGCACAGACTTCTTTTTCTGATAATTGTTTTTTCCCTCAAACATTAAGTGTTTGCCAAACCCTTACATTATTCAATGCTTAGCACTGCTTCAGATGTTAGAGAACATGCAGTTGATATGAGATATATCCTACCGTAAGTGTGTAGTATCATAGAAAGACACACTAACTTGCAGGTCAATATGAAAGAATTTTTGCATAAAATTCAGGGATGCAAATTTAAATGCCTACAGGGGCCATACAGGTAGAATAAAGAATGTTAGCCTTAGTAAGGCACCTGGACCAGTGCGATCTATGACGAAAATGAAGACATTGAAACTAAAAAAAAAAAAAATCTTCACAAAGCACTGACCATGAAACATCATCAGATTTGGCAGATAGGGCCTGCAACTGTAAGTTTGCCACATCTGGCACAGATAAGTATAATATTTATGTAATTATATGAATGCACCCAGAAGGAATAAAGAAAGGTATTAAAATAATTCTGGCAGTTAGGAGATTAAATAAGTGGCCTTCATCAGGGAAGATTTTCTAGAGAAAAACCAATAGCTATTGTTTAAACTAAGAATGCATTACTGCCTTGAGACCCCGAGACTGCAGGTGAGACCACAGGCTGAATGACCTGAAAGACTTGTTCAGACTGGTATTTCTCCTCTGAATATCTTACTCAAATCATCCTTTTCCTTTAGCTGTGTCTAACAAGTTTATTTTGAAATAGGGAAAGTCAAGGAAGGGGTGATGGGGCTAACATCAGAGCAAGGGACCTTTCCCTTCTTTCTGAAAAAGTAGACGCGGGGGCTGGTTTTGAGGGTGTAGCAGCTTCCACTTTTAAAACCTTGCCCACTGTGGGCAAGGTTTTGTGTGAAAACCAAAATCAGCAGTGCATCGCAGTAGAAGTCAACCAACTAGCTGAGTGCTAGTTCCTAATTCTCTGATGATGAATCACATATATTTATTTCAGTGTCAGAGAAGAATTTCCCAAGAACCTTCTGTGAGCATTAAGATGTCATTTGTTTCAAAGGAAAGAAGGCTCCGGTATTTATCTCTCTGAAGGCATACTATTCTCCAACACATTAATTGGCCATGTTGGATTGATTTTTGAAAAATGATACCTTACTGAGGAAAAATTCTGATTTCCTGGTGCAATTATCTTCTGAGTACTTATCTTTCCAGTAAAAGCTTTTCATCAAAAGCTCTTCAGTAGATATTTTCAATGAAGGTTTTGAAACAAGTTTTAAAAACAAGTGGCATTTGAAAGGAGAGATTTAAAAATGGCTCTGTTGAGGATTTAAACTTTTATTTAAAAGAATTTTAGGTGTAGGCCTAACCAGAGGCCTAAAATAAATTAGCCAAGATCTCCAGAAGACCATACCATGAGTCTGTCAAATAAGAATCTCAAGGTACAAGAATGTCTTAGAGATATGGTCCAATTCAACTGGAGCTTCCTCTGTGATATCCCAGCTGGTAATCTAGCTTCTTTTTGAAGTCTTTCAGTATTGAGAGAGTTAACTTTCTCTTAAGGGAACTCATTCCATTTTTCTTAACTTCTCTAGTTATTCATAAATTATTTATGAAGGTGAAAAAAAAAAACCTTTCTATTACCAAGGAACACACTAAATAAGTTTGAATCCTTTTGGAAATATATTTTGATATATTTAAAGATGACTCATCATACTCTAAATAGAATCATTAAATCTTTTTTGTTTTTGTTTTATTTTTCTAGTTCAATGATAGTATTACTAGTGTAGAAGATTTGGAGATGTTTTCTGTGGTCAGATAATTATTGTTTTCTAAGTTCAGTGAGGGGTAGAATGGAGTAGGTGTACATGGTATGTATCTATCAAGGTCACGCTCCTGGACTAGAAATTTGGAAAGAAATAAAATTAGTAGCCGGGCTCGGTGGCTCAGCCTGTAATCCCGCGCCTTTGGGAGGCTGAGGTGAGTGGATTGCCTGAGCCCGCGGGTTCGAGACCCGCCTGGGCAAGCAAGACCTCATCTCTACAATAAATCAAAAAATTAGCCGGG
>CAUYQG010168046.1:0-11839 GCA_963574415.1 Tarsius wallacei | reverse complement strand
GTCTACAATACTGAATAATCTATCACAGAAACAAAGAACTGGCCGGGCTCAGTGGTTCGGCCTGTAATCCAGCGCTTTGGGAGGCCAAGGTGAGGGAATTGCCTGAGCCTACGGGTTCAAGACCCGCCTGGGCAACTCGGCGAGACCTCATCTCTACAATAAAATCAAAAAATTAGCCGGGCGTGGTAGCGCACGCCTGTAGTTCCAGCTACTTGGAAGGCTGAGGCGGAAGGATCGCCGGAGCCCAGCAGGTAGAGGCTGCGGTGGCCTGGAGCCGCCACTGCACTCCAGTCTGGGCTACAGAGTGAGACTTCAGCTCAAAAAAAAAAAAAAAGAAAGAAACAAAGAACTGAGTACCACATGTTCTCACTCATAAGAGAATCTTAAACCATTATGGTAATGCTATAAGAAATGGATTGGCAGTAGTAAGAAACTGCCAAGGTAGGGGGAACAGGATTGGCAGTACTGGGAAACTGCCAGAGGACGGGGGCCATACCTCATCAACAAGGGTAGCTGCATAATGAACATTTGTATACCTAACCCTGAATTGTACCCATATCTTTAAAATTAAAAATTAAAAAAATAAATAATTCTACAAATTAACATAAAATAATAAGAAATAACATTTATAATAGCATCAAATAAAAATACCAAATACCTAGTATTACATTTTACAAAGAACATGCAAGACCTCTATCCAGAAAACTGCAAAACTTAATTGAGACAAATTGAAAAGCATAAATAAATGGACAGATATATAACGTTCATGAGTAGGAAAATTCTATATTGCAAAACTGTCAATTTTTTCCAAATAAACCTGTACATTTAATTCTCATGAAAATCCCAACCATGTTTTGTTGATGGTGGTGTGGTGCTGTTGTTTTTCATTGACAAAGTAATTCTAAATTGTATATGGACTTTTAAAGATCTAAGAATAACAAAAATATTCTCAAAGAATGAATGTGGAAGACTTACAGCATCAGATATCAAGAATTACTCTAAAGCTACAGTCATAGTACAAGGATATACAAAAAACCAAGGGAATAGAATAGAACCTGCAGACTCACAGTTAGGTGGATAGTTGACTTATGAGAAAGTTGATACTACATAAGAAAATAGTCCTTTTTTCTATACTGCTGGTGGGAATGCAAACTAGTGCAACCTCTTTGGAAGACAGTGTGGTGATTTCTTAAAGAACTAGAAAATCACCTTCCATATGACCCAGCAATTCCTCTATTGGGAATATACCTGGAGGAACTCTTATCATTCTAACAAAAGCTACCTTCACATGTATGTTTGCTGCAGCTCTATTCACAATAGCAAAAACATGGAGCCAACCCTGCTGCCCGTTGAAGCTGGACTGGATTGAAAAAATGTGGTACATATACACAATGGAATTCTATGCACCATAAAGAAGGACAAGCATATGGACTTTGCAGCAACTTGGGTGGATTTAGAGTCCATCATATTCAGTGATCTATCACAGAAAAAAAGTACAGAGTATCACATGTTCTCACTCATGAGTGGATCTTGAACAATCATCATAATACTATGAGAAAAGAATTGGCAGTCATGGGAGCTGGGAGGGATTGACAGTTGAAGGGAACTGTTAGAGGGTAGAGGGGCATCCACCAGGATACCTTTTGGTGCATAAACAACATTTGTACACCTAACCCTGAATTGTATCCCACATCTTTATAATAAAAGGCAAAACAAATAAAAACAAACAAACAGCTTCAAAGATCTCCAAAAAAATTCACAAATTTATTCAAGATATATAAAGGACAAATATTATATCTGACAATTTATCCATTGCTCACAAGCTTACATTGTTTTTCTAGGTGCTAAATAAATGTGTTCTTTTCATCAAAAATAAAAAAGAAAATACTAGGTGAGTACAGTACCATAGATATTTGAGAGAGAAAAAGAAAGAGAGAGTGAATAAGGACATTCACAAAACTTTTATTGTAGTATTTGTTACAATTGTTCCATCTTATTGTTAGTTATTGAAAGATTCAAGTCTTATTGCGTGGTACCTTTAAGATTTTCACAACATTCTGGTGAAAGATGTTATTTTATTATAATTTACCTACACATGGGAATTTTGACCTGCTCTGTTTCCAACCTGGACCAGCTGAGCCAGTTCACCTCCCTTGGGGAACCTGGTGGTGCACATCTTCCTGGAAGTCACTATTATTGATCATTAACTTAGTGAAGACACCGAATTTTCAAGTTATACTATAGCCCTGAACTCCTGGGCTCAAGCGATCCTCCTACTTCTGCCTCCTAAATAGCTGGAACTATAGGAGTACACCACCATGCCTGGTGCACATAATTTATCAAATGATCAAACAGAAAATCAGAAAGTTTCAACTGGAAGGTAGAAAAGTTTTATTATTTGTTTAATAAGATATTACAAGGTGACATCCTCATAATTACCACACACATCAAGAAACAAAACATTGTCAGCCACACCAAAGCCTCTCCATTTGCCTCATGCCAACATCCAATAATTCCCAAACTCCAAAAAAAGAACTCCTCTTTGGAATTTTGTAATAATCTTTGCCTTATAAATAGTTTTATATTTTACATATATCCATATACACTAATTTTATTCTTAATGTTTTCAGTAAACTAAAGTAAACTTGAGAACAAATGAAATGTAAACTATAGATATAATCCATTTTGTCAATCTTCCCTTTCTAAATATTGGCTTGAGTGTCAAGCCTGATAATTATTTCTTTACATCAAAGTTATGAAAAAGCATAAATTTTCTTTTAATGCAGTAATATATGGTTGTGTATTTTGTTTGATAGCTCAAATTTGGTCACCAATATGCATTGGTAAATTATATGTATAAGCTCTCTATTTTTCTCTCTTCAATCATATATATAACTGTTACATAGCAATAGGTAAATAAAACCATATAATTTTCTCTAATTATCTAGAACTCTTTAATTGACACTGTAGTTTTATCTTGTGCATTGTCCCAGTAATTAATGCATTGACTAAGTGTTCCTGAAATGTTTTCTTTCTAAATAAAATTCTTTTTAAATTTTTAAATGTTTATATATATATAATTGATGAATCTATTGTTACATTAACTTGAAATGGTATTGAAAACAAGACACAGTTATCATTGATTGGTTTTCAGAGTGAACTAAGTTTTATATCAACAATGTCCAGAACAGAAAGAAACTGAAAGAAAAGACAGAAATTTCAAGTCAATATGGAGATCTGCCAAAACCATTGTAGATAAATTAATGCAACCTTTTATTATTATTTCTTGTTAAAGTATAAAAAATTAAATGTAAGTGCATGCTAGAAGGCGTACCAGGAAAATTGACATAAAAGATGTGTCCAAGGCACACCAAGGTGTTTAATAGTTCTAATTAGAAAACATAGTTGAAATTTAATGTGTTTAGTTTTATAAAAGAAATTGAATTGAACATGAGAAAAAAATATTCTATCAGAACAAAGTTGCTTTAAAAGAATATTTTAATCTAAAATTCATACAATTAAATAATCTGAAGTGTATATTTTTCTATATCAAGTTCCAAAGAATAAAAGAAGACAAATACTTCCTGATTGAGGGTCTTCAAAGAGAACAAAGCAGAACAGGGATTTTCCTGGCACTACTTTAAAAGCTAAAAGGATAATAGCCATCTTATGGAGAAAAGGGAACACTTGTACATTGTTGGTGGGAAGATAAATTGGTACAGCCTTATAAAAAACAGCGTGGAGTTTCCTGAAAAAATTAAAATTAGAACTACCATGTGATCCATCAATTCCTCTTCTGGAATTAAAAGCAGAATCTTCAAGAAATATCTATACTCCCACGTTCATTTCAGCACTAATCCTAAGAGTCAAGATATGGAAACAACCTAAGTGTCTATAGATGAATGACAGATAAAGAAATGGTAATATGCATGTATATATGAACATGCACAATGGAATATTATTCAGCATTTAAAAAGAAATCTTGCTATTTGAAATGATATGAATGAACCTGGAGGACATTAAAATAAGTAAAATAAGCCATACATAGGAGGAAAAATACAAAATGATTTCACTTCTGTGAGGTATCTACAATAGTCAAACTCATAGGAGCAGTTTCCAAGGGTGGAGGATCATGGGTTTCCAAGGGTTGGGGACCATGGGGAGACATTTGTCAAAGGATACAAAGTTCCAGTTATGTAGACTGAAGGAGTTCTAGAAATCTAATGAACTACATGAGAACTATAGTAAACAATACAATATTGTATACTGACATGCCTCATTATATTATGTTTCACTTTATTGCGCTTTGCACATATTGAATGCTTTACAAACTGAAGGTTGAACAAGTCTTTGGGCAACATTTTTCCAACAGCATGTGCTCACTTCATGTGTCTTTGTGACATTTTGGTAATACTCACACTATTTCAAGCTTTTTCATTCTTATAATATCTGTTATGGTGATCCGTGATTAGTGATCTTTGATGGTATTACTGTAATTATTTTATGATGCCACAAAACACACCTGTATAAGATGGTAAAGTAAATATTGTGTGTGCTCTGACTACTCCAATGACCAGCTATCCTTCCACCTCTCCCATTCTCCTCAGTTTTCATTATCCCTTGATTCAAAACACTATTGAAATTTGGCTAATTAATAGCTTTCAATGGCCTCTAAGTGTTTAAGAGAGAGGAAGATTTCCACATCTCTCTCTTTAAATCAAAAGCTAGAAATTGTTAAGTTTAGTGTGGAAGACAAGTCAAAAGCCAAGACAGGCCAAAGCTAGCATTCTTGTGCCAGACATTAACACACATACCATGATATCTATGTGACAAGATGGATATACTAATAGTTTGACTTTAGTAATCAGTTCACTGTGCATATTTATATTAAAACTTTATGCTGTTTACTTTAAATATATGCAATTTCAATTTTTTTTAAAAAAAGCTGATAGGAAAATGAAGTATCCCAAAGCTGGAATTATGTAAACTAATGTTTTCATAACTCTAGGTTTACTCTTAAAAACAAAAGAGATTAAGTCAAAAAAAGAATAACAGTATATTATGATGATTCTACATGATTTAACCAATAATCAGAAAAAGAAAAAAAATACTTTTGTTTTTAAAAATATTAAATCAAAGAATATATAACATTGCTAGCTAGTGGTAATAATGTTATAAAAATTGAAACTGCTACCAGTTAATAAGCACTTACTTGTGCCAGGTACTGTGCTAAGCACTTTATACACATCATGTTACATAATCCTCATTGGAATCAATGAGGCAGTATATAAAGCAGAAACTTTAAAAGGATGGCTGCTTTGCTAAAGAAACCAGTGAGAAGAAGCAAAATGATATATTTGAAAAATGAAAATAGTGGCTATAACCAAGAAATTAATTCAATAAGGTTTCTTTAACTCTTTCTTGCAAGTAAGATGTGAAATCAAAATAATCCATAAAAGCCAGAACTCTAAATGTGTTTTAGAAGCGACTAGCTATTTTCTTATGGAGCTGGAGGGTTGAAGAATACATTGCCAATGACAAATGGGAGCAATGGAACTGAGATAAAATTAATGAGGATAGGCTTGCTTGAGGCCTTTTTCTGTCCTGCATTTCCTTTCACCAGATGTCATTATGACCTATCTCAAAGATAGCATAATCTCATCAAAAAATCTACTTATTTTCTATTTTCATGGATATACAGACTACCAGTGTCTTCTTAAGTTACTAGCCTGAAACTCCACTAAAACCTTTTTATGAATGCTGATGCTGAAATTTTGAAAAGATAGGAGATTGACTTTAAGCTATTAAATAATTTGGTTTAGCTTCACTGAAGCAAAAATATAAAAGCTCTACAGTTTCTTGTGGGTTTGTTCCCTTCTATCTTGACATTGTACAGAAATATGATAGAAAACTTTGTTTAGAAATTATTGTGCCCAAGGAACATTAGTTGGCCTACATAAGTTTCTCCCAGCTTGTGATTTTTGATTATTATTATTTGGCAAGTATGTGGCTGGATTTATTAATAAACTCAGAAAATATTAGCACCTATTTAGAGCAACAGAGTATGTTGGTGCTGTAGGGCTGGCAACTGCAATATATGTGGCAATTTCATTGTCAATATGCCCTTCTGGAAATCATGTGTTTGGTGTCATTGATCAGAGATGTTAAGAAAAATATTACTTCTGGGAAACACTTGAAATGAATGAAATATAATATAAGTTTTAGTTTAAAAGACATTTTCTATGGGTCAGTTTCTCTGGATCGAAATGCTTCCCTCTCTTGCCTGGATCTACTTGGGATGAGGATTGAAATTTGCCTGGATAGCAATTGTCCTTTAAGATAGTAGTGAAGATCAGGGAGGAGATTGCTGAGAGTCCACAATTTCTACTTATTGCATTCACAGAATCCCTCCTTATTTCAGTCCCTGCCTCCCTTCTTTCTTCCCCTGTGTTTGGTGATCTGAAACCACCTTGCTTCATGTGCTTTACAAAATAAAACTTCAGTCTCCCACAGTGCTGAGGAGGAAAAATAGTCATCTCTTGTATGAGATGGAGAAGGGATCTGGGGGCCAAATACTCTGTAGATTAACACTAATCCAAGCCAGCTCTTCACCTCCAGCTTGCATGTTCTGTGATGCCTCAGAGCTCTTCACTCTTAGATTTTCAGCTTCTTCCCTTCCCTCAATCTCCTATTCATCCCAGTCTGGAGAATGTGGAGAAAAGGGAACCCTTGCACACTGCTGGTAGAAATGTAAATTAGAACAACCATTATGGGAAACAGAATAGGGATTCCTCAAAAAATTAAAACTAAAACTCTCATATGACCTAGAAATTCCACGACTGAGAATATTTTCAAAGAAAATGAAATTAATATATCAAAGAAACATCTGCATACCTCTGTTTTTTGCAGCACTATTTATAATAGCCAAGTTATGGAATCAACCAAAATGCCTATCAACAGAAGAATGGATAAGGAAAATGTGGTACCTATGCACAATGGAATGCTATTCAGTCATAAAAACAAATGAAATTATGTTATTTAAGACAACCTGGATGAACTTGCAAGGCATTATGTTAAGTCGGCTCACATCTTGAAGGTATTTGCCTCTGTGGGAGTATGGGTTGAACTTCCTCATACTCTATAGTTGGTTACCACTATTCCATCTCCTTTATAAAGCCTGGTTAAAAATTTTGTCCACTTTTGTTTCTTGCTCTCATTTTCATTATCCTCTTGAATTAATATCTTAACTTTCTTTTTGGAAATTCTAAATGGAGAATAATAATTAAATTTCCAAACGCAGAACAGTTTCAGTACCAAGGTAATTGCACTGATTTCCTGCACATAAGGCTCAAACAGCAGGGCTTCTTGTACCATGCTCCTACTCAATACAGAGTTCATTCTTGATCTGGACTCTAATCAGAACTGGAAGTTTTGTGGGATGCATACCCAAATATGGCTGCATCCAAAATCCAAATTAGGTACAGTAAATGCACAGGTAGTTACACAATCTTAGGTGCAGAACCCGTGAATCTATAGACACATATGCCCACTAGTAAATGACATAATAGAATTTTTCAAAAATTCTAGAATGCACCTTTCCCATCTACCACTTCCCCAGGGAAGACCACTATTTTGACTTGCGTTGGCCATTTGGATATTTTCTTTTTATGAAATTCCTGTGCAAATCTTTTTGACTTTTATTGATTATATTGTTGCCCTTTCATTCATTTATTGATTTGCAGAAGGTGCTTATATATCCTGCACATTATTTTTTTACATAGATGCATAATATATTTTTTCAGTGTTTTGGTTTCCTTTTCACTCTCTTCGTAAGTTCCTAATTTGTGTTATGTCAATATATAAATATTTTATTTAAACGTTTGTATATCTTGTTTAAGAAACTCTTGCTCATTGAAAGGTTAAAAAGATATTCTTACAAGTTTTCTCCTGATGGATTCATTGTTTTAGTTTTCATTTGGAGACTATTTACATGTTATCGATATTAATTTTCTCAATCCATGGAAAGTTATATCGCTCCATTCATTTTAGACTTCTGTAATATTATTTTTAAGCAGTTTTAATTGAACTGCTTAAAAATAAATTTATATACAAAGAATATAAACTTAATTGATATACAAAGATACTAAATACATATTTAGTACAGTATGATGTGTTAGGAAATATAAAAACACCCTTGACACCATAGCTACAATCAATGTAAACGACATACCCAATACCTTCCAGAATATTCCTGTGTCCTTTGGTTTTTGTATTTTTTTGATGTGTGTGGTAAATATACTACACATGAGATCTGCCATCTTAAAAGATTTTGAAACACACAATGCCATGTGGTATTACCTATAGGCATTATGTCACAGCATATCTCTAGAACTTAGTCCTCTAGCATAACTGAAACTTTGCTTTCTTTAAACAACTTTCCAGTTCTCCTGCCTATGCTCCCCTGACAAGTATTATTGCATTATATGCTTCTATGAAACGTTTAACTATTATTAGTACTTCATGTGAGTGGAATCATGCAGTATTTGGCCTCTGTCTGACTTATTCCATTTAGCATAAAGTCTTCCGGTTTCATCCATGTTGTTACAAATGGCAAGATTTCCTTTTTAAAAAAGCTAATTAATATTCCACTACAGATATAGACTACGTTTTTTGTTTGTTTGTTTGTTTGTTTTTAATCTGCTATCCTGCAATGGACGCTTGTTTTTTTTTTCTATATCTTGGCTATTGTGAAAAATATTGAAATGAACATGGAGTGCAGATACCTTAGTGGTATCCATCACCTTGAGTGTTTATATCATTTCAAGTCCTCTCTTATATTTACTTTGATATATACATAGCATTCTTGCCAATATAGTCACAAGCTAGTCTGCTACCAAGCATTAGAATGTGTTTCTTCTTCCTTGCTGTATATTAGTATCCATAACCAGCCTCTCTTTATCCCCTGCTCCTCCCCATCCATCTTCCCAGACTCTAGTGTCTATCATTCTATTTTCTATGTTCATGAGTTCAAGTCTTTTAACTCCCACATGTGAGAATATATGAAATTTGTCTTTCTGTGCCTGGCTTATTTCACTGAACATAATGACTTACTATTCCATTCATGTTGCAGCAGATGATATAATTTCATTCTTTTTCTTAGCCAAATAGTATTTCATTCCACATTTTTTTTCTTTCTTTTTTTTAAATTCCTTATTTTAAAGATGTGAGGAACAATTCAGGGTTAAGTATACAAATGTCCATTATGCAGGTAACCTTGTTGATGAGGTGTAAACCCCCTTCCCTGGTAGTTTCCCACTACTGCCAACCCTTTTCTTATAGTATTACAACAATAGTTCAAGGTTTGCTTATGAGTGAAAACATGTGATACTCAGTACTTTGTTTCTGTGATAGATCACTCAGTATTATAGACTCTAAGTCCATCCAAGTAGCTGCAAAGTTCACAATTTTGCCCTTATTTATGATTGCATAATATTCCATCATGTATATGTACCACACTTATTTTTATCCAGTCCTCTTTTGATGGGTTATATGGTTGGTTCCATGTTTTTGCTATTGTGAATAATGCTGCAATAAACATGTGTGTGCACATTCCACATTTTCTTTATCCATTCATTTATTGATGGGCACTCATGTTGATTCCATATCTTTGCCATTGTGAAAATAGTACTATGATAAACATGAGGATGCAAATGTACCTTTGATATACTGATTTCTTCTCCTTTGAATAAATACTTAGTAGTAACATTTCTGGATCATCTGGTAGTTCTATTTGTAGTTTTCTGAGAAATCTCCATACTATTTTTCATAGTGGTTGTACTAATTCATATCTCTACCAACAGTGTTCAAGGGTGTCTTTTTCTCTGCAACCTCTACGGCATCTTTCTTTTTTTTATCTGTTTAATAATATTTATTCTAAGTGGGGCAATATGGTAGACTTGCTCAATTTGTATTTTTGTTTGTTGATATATTGCTTCCGCTGCTATAATGCCACAATCATTCATAGGATTCTATCTATATATTATCTAAAAGCATTATTAAAAAATTTTGCTTTAAAATGTTCTCTTCCTATAATTCCATTGACTTATCCAATAAATTATCTATTGAATTTTTAATATGATATTACTCCTATCATGATACTTAATTATTGTGTATTTTAAGTGAAGAGGTGGAAAATGCTGTATCTACGGCATGTTATTCCTTCAGGAAATAATAAAAGAAGAAAGAACAAATCAAATGGAGCAACTAAGAATAGTTAGAAAACTCATGACATTGCCTTATTTTAATTGCATATTATATACATTGTATATACACATCATATGTACTCACTTCAACTTAAATCATAAAAAATATTTTCACGCAGAAAGTACTATAGTAGTGAAATTTATTTTTAGATATTGATAATTTTAGAACTAGCATTTGATTAAACTTTCAGATTGAACAATAATAAGGGTCTAAGTTTTCAGATTCTATATAGTATCCACAAATCTCCACCTATTAACATTTTAAATCCCAGCATGACTGTTACCTATGTATGACATATTTTTTTTAATTAGAATAAGTTTATGACACTGTCCTTTGAGATTACAACAAAATAAATCTTCAGATATATGGAAAGGGTAAGGGAAGCTTATAGGATCAGTATGGCAATTCCTTGGCAAAAAAGGTTAAGTACTTTCTTCACTGTTAGAAGTTTCCTCCATTACACTCTCCTCGGCCCTTCTTCCACATGTTTATGAATAGGATATCCTCTGGACTGCTTGAAATATGGGATTCAGGAAAGTCACACAGGATTATTCTGAGAGGCGACATAACTAACTTTGGATTTTATTTTAAATAATTTATTCAACCATTCATAGAAAACACTTTATGAGGATTTATCAGGGAGCCAACTTAGTTTTATGCACAGGAAGACACTTGAAGAAACCAGGTCAGCAAGTTCTCTACTCGGTGGAGTTCATGTCACTTGATCGATCAAAAGACTTCCCTTTCTGTAGTCGTAAGGTACATAATTGATCTTCTTGAGGCATAGTATCCTATTGACATTCAAATATTATGCTGTTACCAGCACAAAAATTAATGAATTCTCACTGAACAGTCTTCATAACCAGATATGATACTGATTATTTTGCAAAGTTGTATTTGGGAAGAAATATATATGGAAAGTAATTGGAAACAAATACCAATTTTGCTTTTGTAATATGATCAAAAGGGGGCTAATCCAGTCTACAAGAAAATAAAACAAGTTACTGGCGCTTGATGAAGTAGGTATATTAGTAAATCTCCTTAATCTATTGGTGCTCATTTATGTGTTAGGTTCCATTAGGCTGAAATAGAGAACATGGTTATATCCATAACCAAAAGCAAAGTGTTGACTTGTTTTTTTGGGTTTTTTTTGAGTTGGAGTCTCACTCTGTCGCCCAGACTGGAGTGCAGTGGCTGATCCCGGCCACCGCAGCCTCGACCTGCTGGACTCCGGCGATCCTTCCGCCTCAGCCTTCCAAGTAGCTGGAACTACAGGCGTGTGCTACCACGCCCAGCTAATTTTTGATTTATTGTAGAGATGAGGTCTCGCCAAGTTGCCCAGGCGGGTCTCGAACCCTCAGGCTCAGGCAATCCACTCACCTCAGCCTCCCAAGGCACGGGATTACAGGCTGAGCCACCGAGCCCGGCTGACTTGTTTTTTTAATATGCACATTTGCTGCCTTTTTCTATGTAATTTCTAATAAATTAAAAGCATAAGAAATTCCATTTTAAGAAGTAGTAATGAAAATACAATTATTATTTTTCACATGGTATCAAATTTCTTGATGGAAATAAA
>CAUYQG010168036.1:0-10546 GCA_963574415.1 Tarsius wallacei | reverse complement strand
TCTTCCCTGGTAGGTAGTCTGACCTTTTTCTCTTGCTGCCTTTAGGATTTTTTCTTTTATACCTACTTTGTTTAGGCAAATTATTATGTGTCTGGGAGTTGGTCTTCTCATTTGTTGTCTTGCAGGGGTTCTCTGAATCTCTTGTGTATGAATTTTTTCATCACTGATGAGATGAGGGAAGTTTTCTTGAATGATTTCATGAAATGCTTGTTCCAGTGTGGCCTCTGTTTCTCTCTCTGTCTCAGGAAGGCCAATTACTTTTAGGTTTGGTCTCTTGAAGTGATCATTCATCTCTTGAAGGTTTTGTTCTGTCTTTTTGATCTTCTTTTTTATGTTTTTGACAGTTTGGGTTAGTTCTGTGTTTTGGTCTTCGAGCTCTGAGATTCTTTCTTCTGCTTGGCTAATTTGGCTTTCCATGCTTATTAGTTTATTTGCAGAGATGATTGATCCACACAGAATTCAGTAAACTCAGTATAATGTCAACAATTATCACTGCAATTTTAGATCTACAGAAAAGTCAACATGTACCAAACACATACACACAATATAAATAGAGAATTTAAATTCTTCTCAAAGACATAACAGATAATGGCCTCAAGTACCATTACAATTGATCATCTTTTATGTGGTAAAAAATCTCAAAAATTTTATAAAGCAGAACTAATACAGACATACTCTTCAGAATGCAATGAATAATAAATAACAAAAGATGCAAACCAATAGGTCTTTACATCTATAAACATCAAAACTTTTTACATTGAACAACTTTTGGATAAAAGTAGGAGCTAAAATGTAAAGCATTTCTTAAATTTAATGGTAATCAGTATACTTAATGTCAGTGATAAGGTATATGTTCTTAGCCTTACATCCTTATACCAATAAAACTGAAAATAGAACAAAAAAAGAATAAAATTCCCAACTCAAAAAAAATTTTTAAATAATATTTTCTGACTACTTACTGTATACCAAGCCTTATTAGTGATTTCACTTATTATTAAAGCCATTTATTGAGTATTTACTATGGGTGGATATTACACTAGATACTCTAGCTGCATAGTTCATTTCATTCTCACAACAATTCCAGGAGGTATCATTATCCCCATTTTACAGGTGAATAAAACCTGGACTAATTTATCTAAGATCTATGGCTAATAGATATGAGAACCAGGGCTTTAGAAGACATACATCTCACTTCCTGCTCTCCTCAGCTTTACACTCAGCAGGATTTGGGTCTTTGGCAGTGTTTGAGAGCTTGCTTGTAGTATGATTTTTATGATTCTGTCTGAAAAATATTAAAGATGCCTAAGGAAGGTAATTTTTTGTTGCTTATTCTAATATCTTAGATTATAATTCTTATCTTTTTAAGCCCGAGTACATGGAACTCTAGTACATAGGGAGACAGACAAATATTTAAAACCACTGAATAAATTCATTAAAATAAAAATGCATCATGACTGATAAAGAACTAAACAACCTTTAGTGTGCCAAGGAATACAGTGACAACCAAAATTTACTTTGACACCAACTATCTGAATTTCTATAATTTTCAATGTTTAAAAAATTTCACAAAAACCATGAAAACTAAGTCTTAAATATTAAATTGACCCTTCATGCTAACATGCATATGATTTTCTAAATTCACCTAAATGTGAAGCGCTTCCAGCTGGCATATCAATAGATTCACATCTGGTTGTTTTGTAAAATATGAGTCCGTTGTCCTTTCTGTTTCTAAAGTACTGATGATACAGCCTGAACACAATGAATAGCAAGTAGGCTTTGTGCTAAGTGTGTATCACCGCAATGCTATGATACAGGAATGTGACTGTGCTACCCAACATCTCTGTCAGTACAGATAAGTACTGGCATTTAAAGTATTCGATGTAAAGTATTTCAAAGTCATTTGCAAAACTTGTGCTGACACTTTAAATGGATTAGGTCATTTCTTTCACATACTCATAGGCATGCCATTGTATGGCACTTCTCTAAGATGACTACAGCCAGACCTCTCTTTCAATCATGTTTCTGGTAGTTCAAGTGAGTTCTTTGTAGATTTGATGGCTGTCACAGTGGAGGCTTCTAGACACTTGGCTCTCAATAAGATAATAGGAATAGATACTTAGGCAATAAGGTCAAGAAGCACTTGTGTATAAATATCTGTATAAATATACAACTAATGTAGCTAAGACCAAGAGGCTTCAAGGTAATGTAGTAATGTTTAGAGAGAGAATTATAGCAAAAAAATCTAAAGAGCTAGTATATGTTTTCTGTTTTACTGCAAACTGACTTTATGACCATGGGCAATCACTTATTACTCAAAATATACTGTTACTATGGAGGAAAAAAAAACTTTATGTTTGGGTTCTAAAATTCTGTAATACATGATTATTGGCAAGATGAAAAACTAGCATGGCTCACTGGCTCCTTCCCCAAAAGCAACTTTGGAGAAACTGTAGCTTCCAGTAGGAAAAATAAATTTAAGAAACTATAAAAAGAAAGAGACAAAGACAGACACAGTAGGGAAGAAATGCTCCCTGAACAGCTTTGTATGGAGTGAAGAAAGGCTGTAGTTCTGTAGGTGCAGCTTCGAAGTTGAAAAAGAGAGTAGAGAAAAGCAGTTGAAGTTCTTCTCCTGCTTCTCTTTTGTGTTACTTTGGGGAAACTACTACCTAAAATATGACCACAGGCATTATTAACAATAGCCCTGAATGCTGGCTAGAGGTTTACACAGAGGCCCAATCAAGGCAAAACAAAAGTTCTGATGGGCAAAAGGGAAGGTCCACCAACTGTTAGGTGTTTACTCATCCTTTTTTATAACTTCAAACCCTGAGAACTAGAGAATAACAAACTAAGATATTTTCCCTCAAGTGTTGCCCCTACCTAAGGGCTTGAAGACAAAACCCTTCACAGAGGAATTATATGATCAAGTGAAAGAAAATGGGAGCTACTAACAGTTTTGTTGGGTTGAAACATCCATTCTAGGGCAAATAACCTTACTTTCATTAAATTCATTAGAACTGATACAGATGAAAACCTGGTCTTTGACCCTTTCATAATTTACATTACCAGAAAGAATAATAATATATCCAAATAAACGAGTATAACACCTCAAAAGAAAAACAACTTTGAAAATTTTGAAATTTGAAAAATTCAGTATGCAGTAGAATTATTAGAAGAGACAGACCAAGAATTGAAATAAGAATTATATATATATATATATATATATATATATATATATGGAGAAATGAAAAAATTAGTGCAGAAAAAAATTCTAAAATCAATAATTATTGTATATAAAAAAAGAGTTAAACAAAGTGAACACCATAGAAAAGACAAATGATATGATAGCTATAACTAAAGTAAGACAGAAAATAACTGAATGACCATATTGAGAAACTTCCCTAGAAGAAGGAGAATACCAAGGCAAAGGTAAGACCTGCCAGATTCTGCTGGTCAAGAAATAACAAGCACTTTTAACATTCAGACAATTTACTAACATATACACAATGAAAGCAAAAATAGCCAAGGTTACCATCTCTCTGCATCATCTATCCCATAGAATGGTACTGACAAAAGGGGGCTATTTTACTGCAATACTAATTTTGGAACACACCCAATGTCACACTATAGCTAATCAATTTAAAAGATTCTTATATACCTTAAGATGAGTGAGGCAAATATTCTCACTCCCCATTGGAGCCAGAAAGGTGATGATAACTGTCTCATGACAGCTTTCTGGTAGATAGGAAGATGAATGAAAAAATATCCTGTTTATTTATTTATTTATTTTAACTTTAAATTTTTTTTATTTTAAAATTGTGGGGTACATTTCAGGGTTAGGTATACAAATATTCACTGTGCAGGTACCTTTGTTGATGAGGTTTGCCCCCCCCCCTTTCCCCAGGCAGATTTCCACTACTGTCAATTCCACCTCCCGCCTTCCCTCCCCTCTGCGGTTTTCCGCTACTGTCAATCCTTTTCTTATAGTATTGCAGTAGTTGTTCAAGGTCCACTTATGAGTGAGAACATGTGATACTCAGTTCTTTGTTTCTGTGAAAGATCACTCAGTGTTATAGACTCTAACTCCATCCAGGTTGCAGCTAAGTTCACGATTTTGTTCTTCTTTATGGCTGTGTAATAATATTCCATCATGTATATGTATCACATTTTTTTTATCCAGTCCTCTTTTGAACCAGCACAGTTGGTTCAATGTTCTTGCTATCGTGTACAATGCTGCGATAAACATATATGTGCAGGTATCTTTTTTATAGACTGATTTGAGTTCTTCCAGGTATATTCCCAGTAGAGGGATTGCCGGGTCATATGAAAGGCCGATTTTTAGAACTTTTAGGAATCGTCACACTGATTTCCACAGAGGCTGTACTAGCCTACACTCCCACCAACAGTGTAGAAGTGTTCCCTTTTTGCCACATGCTCTCCAGCATCTGTTATTTTTTGAGTTATTTATGGTGGCCATTCTGACTGGAGTTACGTGGTATCTCAGTGTAGTTTTAGTCTGCATCTCCTTGATAACTAGTGAGGCTGAACATTTTTTCAGGTATCTGTTAGCTGCTCGTATGTCTTCTTTTGAGAAGTGTCTATGCATAAAATGACCTCTCTTTAGAATTATTGTCATCTTACCACATCAACAATTTATTTTAATGATAATGGTGGAAATATTTTGAAATAGGTAACTAAAATAGACATATTGTTTGATTTTGCCCTACAAGTGCAACTTATTTATTTATTTATTTTTAGCTTTTAAATTTTTTATTTTAAAGATGCAGGTTACAATTCAGGGTTAATTATACAAATATTCATTATGCAGGTACCCTTGTTGACGAGGTGTGCCCTCCCTTCCCCAGGCAGATTCCAACTACTGCCAATCCCACCTCCTCATCATTATGGTAGTTGTTCAAGGTCCGCTTATGAGTGAGAACATAGGATACTCAATTATTTGTTTCTGTGAACCTAGTGTAACTTTAAAGTTATTTACTCACTAAAGTATTTTGTAGTAATAAGTGTTTTCATCTCTGTAACTTTACATTTAAAAATTCTGTAATTAAATTTTAAATAAACAATTCGTTTTCATTTCAGAAATGTGAGAACTTACTTTGGCCCAAATTTGGTTCGTTGAGATTGTTTTTTATTGAGAGGAAATGCCACTGAATGCAATATGTGCCCTGAACATTTCAGTAAAACCAATATTTATAGAGCACATATGCCTCAGGCACAGTGCTAGCCACAGAAAATAAGACAATATTGAGTATGACAAAAATAACTGTTTAATATGGAAAATTTTTCACATAATCAAATATAAATGTAATCAAATATAAATGACTTTTCTCCATTCCTTAGTTAGTAAGCATCATATCCTGTGCTCTGTGTCTATCTTTGGTTCAGCCTCTTTCTTTATCGTCTTCATTTTTTTGCACAACAAAAAAATACTACAATAAGAACATGTTTAAGTGTATCTTTATTGACTGTGTATTTAGTTACAGGACTTTTACAGGCTCAATTAGTGGCCATCCGAAAATGCCCATATTCTAATTCTCAGACTTCATGATTATGTCACTTTATATGACAAATGGAACTTTCCAGATACTATTAAGTTAAGAATCATATGATGGGGAGATTATCTTGTGCTACCTGTGTGGGTCCAATGTAACCATAAGGATCCGTATAATACAGGCATAAGAAGGTCAGGCAGGAGTGGACATTGGAATAATGTGTCCATGAGACAAAGATTGTCAGCAACCTCAGAGGCTAGAAAAGGTAAAGGGAGGATTCCCTAGAACCTTCCAAAAGGTCCAGCCCTACCAGCACCTTGGTTTTTAGCCACATAAAACACATTTTAGACTTCTAACTCCAGAACTGTAATAGAATCCATTTGTGTTTATTTCAGTCACCAAGTATGGTCATTTGTTAAAGCAACAATAAGAAACTAATACAGACTTTGGTACCTGGAAGTGAGGTACTGCTGTAACAAACACCTAAAAACATGGAATTTACTTTGAAATTGGGCAATGGGTAGAGGCTGAAAGGATTTCGATGAGTATAATACAAAATGGGCAATAAATTCTTTTTTTTATGGTATTGTGGGGTACAGTTAGGGGTTAGGCATACCAAAATGCTTTGTTCAGGCAGCCCTGATGATAAGAGGTGTCTCCCCATCCCCAGACAGATATTTACCACCATTAATCTCATCGCCCTCACCCTCCCCCCCCCATAGTTTCCCACCCCTGTCAGTCATTTTCTAGTGGTAATACGTTGGATGACCAAGATCTACTATATGAGTGAGAACATGTGATACTTAGTTTTTTGTTTCTGTGAGAGGTCACTCAGTATTATGAACTCTAGTTCCATCCAGGTTGCTGCGAAATTCATGATTTCGTTCTTATGGCTGCGTAGTATTCCGAATCTAAACTTCAAACTCTTGGGCAATTCTGCCAATTTATAGTACAACCAGTTTTTATTATTGCCTCATTTTCTTTGTACAATTGATTTTAAGTATATTTTAGTGTATTTATGTCATATGCTTTCACTATCATGAATAAATCTACAATTTTTCTTAGATTTTTAAATATCTTGTTAAAAAAGGAACGATATGTAATGTGTATGTATTGTATAAAATAGCCTTGTTCTAGAAAAAAAAAAAAAAGTGAACCTAAGTGATCAGGTGATTTTCATTTACTGGAGCTGGGAATCTCTTTTGATTGATTTCAAGAGCACAACCAACAATTTATAATGGAAAGCAATTTGAATAACAGAGCAGTCCTGAGAAAACATTTAGAACCATGTTCTTAATTCAAGTTGGGTATAAGCAGAACAAAAGAAACTTGTAGGGTGCTGTCTCAATGTTGATGATTAGATTAAGGTGCAGAAAGGATAGATCACTTAAACATTTTAGGATCTTATTTAACAAAGTAAAGGAAATCATTAAAGTATTTTAGCTTGAAGATGACAAAGTCAGATTTATATTTTAAAGAGGAGACAAGATTGCAGTCAGGGGACCATTTGGGAGGCATTTTTCATAGACCAGGTGGGAAATGATGAGGGCCCAGACTCAAGCAGTGGCAAAACAGGTAGATGCAGAATCATTAGCTTGGAGAAACCCTGGAAGAGAGTGGCATTACCCAGGGCTGGCGTGTGAAGTGAAAATGAAGAGATCTGGGGAATTAGCACCATTTGAAGAAGAGAAAGGGTACTCACAAGGGACTCAGAAATATTGACCTCCCCAAAACAGGAAGAAAACCAACACGGCATGTGTTCTGAAAGTCAAAGGAAGAGGAGGAAAGTCAAAGGAAGAGGGTCCACAGCATCTAACACAGAAGATCAAATGGGATAGGAATTGTGGTAGCCCTTGGATTTGATCCCTAGAAGCTAACGGGTGACTTTACACTTGCATGGGCAGAAATGAAGGAAGAGTATTGGCAAGTCCAATTATTTGGGGACCATATTATAAGAAACAATAACTATTTTTTTATGCTGACAATCTCAAGATACAGTTTCAGAACTTCTGAAGGAGAGGCACAAGTTTAAATGCAGACCAAACTGACACTTTCATGGCTTGGTGACCTCTATTATACGAGATAAAATCAAACCTTAGAAAATAGCTGGCTTTATTTTTCCTGTAAATAAATGGTAATAAGAACAGCAACAACAAAAATTTATTGAATGCTTGAAATGTGCCATGCCCTTTTTCCAAAAAGTACTTTATATGGATTATCCATTTAATCATCAAAATAATCCTAGTATTTAGATATTATTTATTACTCTCATGTAACAGATGAAACAACTGAGGTTTATCACTTACAGTGGTAAGTAATAGATTAGGGATTAGTAACTAAATCTTTTGGCTCCAGAGTCAAATTCTTATGCCAAAAAAACTGCTTTATGTCTGTTTGTTGACTATTAGCACTAAGAAATAAAATGGATCACCTAAGCCCGGCAGGTCGAGGCTGCGGTGGCCGTGAGTGTGCCACTGTACTCCAGCCTGGACGACAAGAGTGAGACTACAACTCAAAAACAAACAAACAAACAAACAAAAAGAAAGTGGTATAAATCAATCATTCTTCACTAATGTGCCACATATTTCTTCATTATCCCAGTAGGAGTTCTCATTGACATGAGAGGTTTTTATTTGGGAAGTCCATCCGAAAATAATTCACATTTTTAAAGGGTACCTGAGTTTATGCCAGTACACTCATACTTGCATAAAATGGGCAGAAGGAGTATATAGAATAGAAGTTAGACTGAACTCTGTAAGGATAATTTAATAGAGGAAGTGGCTCCTGGGTAGTCACTTAATGAAGAAGGATGAGTCAGTCAGATCATTCATGCTATCAAGTGCATCAGTTCTGGAGGGAGTGGAGAACATTGTGCAAGGTTCCAGGATGGAGAATAGGTTTCTCAGAGCAGTTCCAGAGTATGTGAGAACTAGACTTCTGGAGACTTGACTGACAGAAGACCATGAAGTCCAGGATCAGAAATGTATGAGAATGTGAAGACCGTGGAGAGTGATTATAAGTCAGGAATGAAGCTCCATTGGTGGTCCATGGTCTTCTGTGGGTAAAGGATGTATTTCATTCAACTACAGGTTGGTTTTAGAACTGAACTCAGACACTTCGAAGAAATTGAGAACACTGGGTTTATTTGAATGAACAAACTCTTCAGGTTTTATTAACCTCCGATCACTTCAGAAATTTGATGTAGACCGTTTCTCATATTACAGGGAAAGTTTTAATAATACTACTTCAGGCAATAAAATCAGAGAAGTTTTTTTTTTAAATGGTTAGACTATTCTTAAAGAACAAAACTACCTTTTCTAGTATCCTCTCCCATTTCATGACATAAGGAATAGTACCTTAAACGCGTCTCTTAAAAAAAGAGAACCCATGCATTTGAAATATTTCTCTATTCATCGCTTTCATATTTGGAAACTCTTCCTTCATCTTTGACCCTAAGTCTTCATCCTGTATTCCATACCAGTGCAGCATAATGACAACCTATCTGCCCTCTGGCAGCACATACATTTTGTCCTAAGAACTCATTAGCATCCATGAAAAACTTCTTTCTTAAGTGCAATGAAAATGATATACTTTCAGCTTCTCTGTTAATAAGGAGTTAAAACAAATCCCACAATTTCAAAAATATTTGAAGAAAGGGACGTGGATCTAAATGATCAAGAATGAGGTATTAATTTTAAGAATAGCTCACTTTTTAAATTTCTTTCCACGTGCAAGACACTGACCTTTAGTGCAAGACACGGACTGTTTAGGTATATGATCTCATTTTTTCTCACAACTCCCCTATGAGGTAAGTACTTTTCTTATCCTGTTTTACGTATGAGAATGCTGAAGTTGAGACTTGCCCAAGGTTATACAGTAAGTAAATGGTAGTAAATGGCAGAGCCGATCTGTAGAACACACGCTCTTAGAATCTCCTTGTCCTCCTTCTCTTCAGATGACTCTGCATTTCCTGCAGTAATTTACAACAAATAGCTATATCTGTTTGACAAACCAAGACCTCAATAATTTCAGATTCTTACTTTTATCATGAGTGCTAAAAATTATGAAAAATCTAAATATTTAAGAATTGTCTTTGAATATATTGCATAGAGGAAATGAAACCTGTCTTTTCCTACCAAAGGTGGCTGGAGGGATGGCATGAATTTATTTTGCTTGGTTAGAATGCTGGATGTTTTGGTAACTCACTCAGGAAAACATGGCTGTGTAGATGTGAAGTTGCTTACGTTGTTCATGTCAACATTCCTCAGGAGTGTTGATTTTCCTGTTGGGCTTCTTAATATACACACCACAGAAACTGTGCCTGACATCCCTACCCATCTGCCCATGAGGTTTGGGTGTGAAGGGGCCTTGTGTATACTGGCTCTTCCCTCTTTTGTCACTGCATCTGCTCAGTTGGGGACCTTCATATCTAAGTGTCCTTGGCACTGGTTCTGGAGTTACCGTCACTCTCTCCTTAGCTAGGATAGATATGATGAGGCTCAGTAGCACCAAAATACTGACTCTTAAATCCAGAAGACAAGACACATTTGCTGGTCTAAAACCTGAGGATGGAGAGTTCATAGATGGAGGCCGAGTCATACCTCAGCACCTTCCTTAAGCTCTAACCCTGGAAAGAGAATGATGTACAGCAGGGTTCTGAACCCAGGGAACAGACGAGATGGTACAAAGAAGGGCTTCAGGAAAGCAGTGAATTTTTCATGGATAAGAATCTGTGTAGACGTTACCATTTCAGCAGATTGTCCAGGGAGGTCCAATTCACAAACGCAAAGAACCGAGTATGCTTTTCAGGTGCCTTGGCTAAGACGTGGTTGGAACAGGCAGGGTTTTACATATCTCTCTGTTTAGCTAGAACTAAAGGCTTCCCTACAATCACGGTAGCCATAAAGTCTGGAAATATGTGTACTATGATTTTACCCTGTATTATAAGGCAATAGCAATAAACTAGTTATTATGAATTATTCTGTGTTCCTAGATGTGATGGCTATCCCATATATATACCTAAGGGTAAAAGTGATGGG
>CAUYQG010168025.1:0-11275 GCA_963574415.1 Tarsius wallacei | reverse complement strand
TCACTCTGTCGCCCAGACTGGAGTGCAGTGGCCGCTCCCGGCCACCGCAGCCTCGACCTGCTGGGCTCCGGAGATCCTTCCGCCTCAGCCTTCCAAGTAGCTGGAACTACAGGCGTGCGCTACCACGCCCGGCTAATTTTTTGATTTATTGTAGAGAGGAGGTCACGCCAAGTTACCCAGGCGGGTCTCGAACCCGCAGGCTCAGGCAATCCACTCACCTCAGCCTCCCAAGGTGCGGGATTACAGGCTGAGCCACCGAACCCGGCTTCAAGAGGTCTTTCTACATCAGGGAGGTCAGCCCTCTGACCGTAGGATACACTGTAGACTTTTCCATGTTATCACATGTGTTGTGACTTTGTTTATGCTTGCTTTTGTTTTGCTATGGTCTCAATCTTAAAATATATATTATAAGATTTTTATGTAGCTATATTATTGGTGTCTTCTTTTAGTGCTTCTGGCTTTCGAGACGTAGTTATTTTTGCCCTTAGATTATAAAGAAATTCACCCACTGTAAATTCCTTAGGTTAACTTGTAGTTTCATTTTTTTACATTTCAACCTTCATTCCATTCAGAGTTTATTCTGCGCTATGACAGAAAGCCCAGATCCAACGTTATCTTTTCAAAATGCATATCCGTTGTTCTCACAGTGCTAGGCCTTACCTGAGCCCTGGGCTCCTGGAACCCAGCACAGGCCAAGACATTCCCACCCTCTGTGCTCTGCAAAATGACTTCGGGCAAGGAACTCTTCCCCCATGAGTCTCAGGCAAGACTCACAACGCCCCTTGTAACAGGGGCAAGGCCAGGCCCAACGCCCAACTCCCCCTCTGCCTTGGGAATGCCCTACTGAGCTGTTTGTCCACACTGAGCCATCAGCATACACACTTGGTAGCCAGACAAGTGTTCTCCTTCCTCCAGGTCCTGAGCTGAAGTCCACACTCACAAGGCAACAGATGTCCAGGAGAGTAGGCTGGCCTTGGGGAAGACCCCTGGTCCCCTGTCCCCTGTTCCATCAGCCCTGCCATCCCAAGGTTCCTCTAGCCTTGTTGACTCCTCTCTGTAAAAGAAAGCCCTTTCCTCAAGCCTTGGGATACTGATGCTAAATGTATGTGTTGATTTGTGGAGAATTCACGTTATTCACATCGAGTCTTTTCATACCAGAATTGTAGGATGTCCTTCTATTGTTCAAATCCTTTTTTTTTGGTCTTCCAAAGTTTTGAAAAGTTTTCCCCCATAAAACAAAGTTTATGGGAGCCCATCATTTGGGGCAGGGCCCCTGCACTCGGCCCCAGCAGACCTGACCCACCCTGGACAGAGGCACTTGTGCTAGGTTCCTTGGAGTCAAATTGGATTTTGAAATGGATCAGTTTTTCTGAGAAACAGGAGATTCCGGTCAGCCTGGCCAGGAAGGCTCCCCTGCTTGGAAACACCTGGGTTGCCCTCTGTCCCCATGTCTCTTTTCTTCAGGCCTTTCTCTGTAAAACCATCTCCTCTGCTCTACTTTATAGGAGGTGTTGGTTGATTCTAGAATCGCAAATAGAAGCTGGTGAGAATCAAACGGAGTTTGTTGTGACTGTCCCTGCCACCTCCTGAGGGCTCAGCACATTCCTGTTCGGTTTCCCAGGGAGTTCCAACCCAAGTGTCCTGCTCTTTCGCTGCCCTTCCAAGGGGGCAGGACACCCGCGGGCCATTGATTTTTGTACGCTCATTTTGTCTCTTCCTCCCCCACAGGACGCTCTTATTTGCTGATTGCTTTGTCGGTTCTCTTGGTTTTTCACGTAACTGTCATCATGTAAAACTGGAGATGGCTGTGCCTCTCACTGTAGGCTGGAGTCCCGCATGCCTGAATGCCACATGCTGGCTGGGGGACACTTGAGTCCTGGGATCCGCCCTCTGGCCCCACCCACATCCCTCCCAGCTGCACGGAGGTGAGCTCCCCGGCCCCTGGAGCACCACCCCTGAGCCCCCGGACCTCTGTACTGCTGTGCCCTCTGCTGGATCACCGTTCCTCCTCCAGCTACCTTTCTTCGGGCCGAGGTGCGGGTGTCTGGGTCTCTCTGCTCCTTCCCTACCCTCTCCTTTGATGACTTGAAGGCACGGTGGGTCCAAGGACCCAAAGCTGCAGAGGGGCCACCTAGATGGTGTTCTGCCCTGAGTGGTGCAGGACTTGGTGCCAGAGAGGAGGGAGGGGAGAGACACCAAGAGAGCGGAGGGTGCAGGTGGGACCAGGGAGAGGTGCTAGGCAGGCACGTGCTGCTGGGTATGGTGAGGTTCCCACTGGAGGAGAGCCCAGGCTTAAATAAAAGGGGCATCCCTTCCGCTCCAGGCCCATCCCGTGGTCTTGTTTTGCCTGATTCTTCACCTCTGGCTGTGAGGCCTGGGCGGGGTGGGTTGCCCCTCACCCACCCGTGATCTCTTCTGGTGACCCACCCACCATGCGTGCCGTGTCCCCAGACACGGTCACGGGAGGGATCAGGGGACACTGCCTCACGGAATGGTGGAATCCGGTAACCGCAGGGCGGGGGCCTTGATGCTGTCTCCAGGGAGGAGACGGCTCAGCCTGTCCTGCTCCCTGGTCTCCCTTCACCTCATCAGAAGTCCACACAGAACCCACATCACAGGAAGGTCACCCACTGCTGAGGACAGCCCGCACCACCCTGGGGTGAGAAAGTGACAGCTGTTCCCAGAGCTGCCAGCCCTCCCCAGATCCTCTCCGTCCCAGGGGGCCTCTCTGCTGCATCTGAGCTCCTTCCCGGCAGGGCAGCAGGGACCGGACCCTTTGCCGGCTCCGCTGTGGAGTCCTGTTGACCCCCAGAGCGGACCCTCCTCTGGGTCCCCAGCCCAAACTCCCCCCACCCAGCCACATCTCCCCCCACACCCCAGGCCCAGCTGTGGACAGGCCGCCCGCCCCAGCCACATGCCAGACTGAAGCTCCACTCCCACGGCCCCAAGAAAAACTGAGGTTCAGAGAGGCTGGGTTTTCCAGATGGTCGCACAGCGTTTTTGTGGGGGAGCAGGTTTGGGGCAGTGACTTGCTGCCGGCTGCCTCACGAGGCCAGCACCCCACGGCGGAGCCTGGTGCCTGGGTGCTGTGCTGCGCTGTTTGTCACCCTGACAAGGCCTCTTTCCAAGAGGTTGCTGAACTGTGTTGTCCCAAGCTGGCAGGACCCACACGGAGAGCGCCGAGAGGGAGGTTGCCAAGGAAACCTGCCCAGAGATGCCACTGGTGACAGGAGCTTCTGGTGCTGCACAAGCTGCATGCGGAAGGCAGGAGCCGCGGCGTGCACACGTGTCGGGGTGTGTGTAGTGCTCATGCATGTGTGTGGGAGCATGTGTGTACAGCTCTCCAGACTGTGGCGGGAGGCCCCAGGCTCGCTCCCCTCTGGGTATGTTGGGGAGGCAAAGGGTGGGTTCAAATTGTGCAGACTGGTAGGCCCAGCCCGAGGACAAGGGCCCTCCCAGAGGTGGAGGCCACTGGCGGTGGTGACAGCTGCCCAGAGCCAGGCTCCGAGGGCCAGCCCCTCCCCCACTCCATGTCCAGCTCCCGTCAGCGGCCCCAGCAAGACCTCCCAGACATGGCCAGTGCTCCCTTAGAGCACCCTTGTCCTTGCTCATCTGCTTAACTCCTGCCATCCTTCAGGGCTCAGTTGAGAAGCCACCTCTTCCAGGAGGCCTTCCTGGGCTCCTCTTTGTGTTCCTATTCCCCCTTTTTGACTTGACCCGAGCCCTCCACCTCTCTCCGCCTCCCCTCTGCCCCATGAACTTCCCAAGCACAGTGACAGAGCTCCAGCGCTCAGCCTGTTGGCACAGAGGCGCTACCCGAGGTGCCGCCCAGGGCATTTGTGGAAGAGCAGTCATTCATCTTCCAGATGGTGCAGACAGCGCTAAGCCTTTGGTTCTATCCAAAGAGGCCCCCCCCCCAGCTTTGGCTTGACCCCAAGAGATGAATCCAGGTCTACAACCCCACTGTGTTCCCACCCTGAGCCCCCTCACTTTCCTGGAGTCCTGAGTGCCTGAGGCCTCAGCGCCTCAGGGTGTCTGATGAGGAGGGCTGTGGGCAGACGGGCTGGGCCGAGAAAGGAAACAGGCCTGGGTTTCTTATTTTTGCACCTTCTTGAAAAGAAAACAACAGCACCAATAGGGTAAAAATAAACTATATTTACTTTAAAAGGGCAAAACAGCCCAAACAAAGATGGAGCTAGTGAGAAGATCTTGGCTGGAGACACGGTAGGCTTACTCATCGCTGCCCACGATGGGACTTATTCAGACCGGACACAGCCTGCAGGGTCACCGGCAGAGTGCAGCCCTACTGTGTGCCCGGGATGGCGAGAAAGTCCCTTGAGAGGCACGGGAGCCTGCTCAGAGTGTGTTGAATGGATCCACGGCAGGGCTGTCTCTGGAAGAGCTTCTGTCAGAGAGCTCACAAGCACACAAGCAGCCTGACAGGGATGGGAAGGCTTCCAGGAGGAGGCAGCCAGTCGGTGCTCAGCTTGGAAGGGCATTCCAAGCAGTGGAGAAGGAGCTGGTATCATGTGCGCGGCCGCGGGGTGGTGCAGGTCTGCGGGGCCTGGGGCCTCCTGCCTGGGAGCACTGCCGTATCAGCCCCACCCAACAGGGCCTTCAGGGTGGCTGTGCTTCTCCATTTGACTCTCAGACACCCCTGGGAAATGAGTGGGGCTTCCGCTAGGAGGAACGGCTGCTCAGAGAGGTTAAGTTATATTCCAAGGTCACACCTTGGGAAAAACAGGGATATTAACCCCGAGGTGTTCCGTCTCTACCACTTTCATCTCTGGTGTCTCTAATCAGGATAACAGGAACCCCCAGTCTGGGAGGGGGCCCGGGGAAGCCCTGGGTACTGAGGGGAGGAGGGATTTGGTCCAGGGGTCAACATTCTTTGACCAAGCCAACGAGAATTAGCATCAAGGGTTTTAAAATCTGAATCTGGAGGATGTTCGAATTCTCTCACTCATTGATTCATTCATTCACTCATTCATTCACCATTCTGGCTCTGTACCCTGTGCCCGCCTGTGTTGGGCACCGAGGACACAGGGTACAGCAGCTTCAGGGCTCCCTTTGGAGGCAGCCGTGGCTCTGCGGCCGGAGACTCACAAGTCCACCGTGGCCCCTGTTGCCTGGCGGGCTCTCCAGGCCTCTGGGACTGGTGCTCCCTGTTCCCCAGGTGTCCTCGGAGAATGTCTGGGCACCTATACAATGCAGATTTCCAGGCTCCAGTTAGAGATCTGGACTCAGGGTGTTGGAACGGGGCCCAGAAACCTGCACCGTTCAGAGGTGGGCTGTTGTCTGCGGGCCTTGGCAGATCTGGGCCGCACCCTGCCCTTGGCTCTCGTCTTAAGGGCCTTTCCCCAGGTTCCCAGATCAGGAGCCCCCCGGAAGGCTCATGGACCGTGCGGCGTGACAGGCCAGGCCATCGTCAGCTGGGACCACTCACCAGCAGGGACTGCGGCTTTCAGTCCCTCAGGGACAAGGTCAGACCCACCTGTGGGGCCTTCCACCTGCCCTCACCTCCCTTCCAGGGCCCTAGGACTCCTGCAGAAGGAGGAGCCGGAGGGGCACACTTGGAGCCCCCCTCACTCCCCCAGCCTGGCCCCCTTGGGCACCCTTGGTGGGGAGGGCTCCCAGGGCCAGCCAGGCTGTCCCACCCGGGCCTGGGGCCCATTCCCCAGTAGTGAAGTGGAAGGTTCTGGGACTCATATTCTTCACCGTTCTTGGTGAATGGCCATGTGTCCCCTGCTCCAGGGAGGGGGTTGGAGTGGGGAGGAGACAGGGATTCTTGGCACCCCACCTACAAGGCTCATAGACTCCCTGGTAGGAGACTGACAGCCCCGCTGAACCTCAGTTACTGTGTGTGAGCCATGGAGACCTCACCGGTTGTCAGGAAGCACAAGTGATTCAGAGATGAAAGTGTCGGGCACAGCCTTGGCGCTTAGCAAATGCTCCAGACCAGACTGTCACCATCACCCTTGAGCTTATGCAGCCAGCAGCCAGGACCCTCTCTGGGCTGTCCTCTGCACTTTGGGGCTCCCTATGGCTTAGTTTCTGGCACGTCTGGTGTTGGGACCCCTCGGTGACCACAACTCCAGCCCCCTTGGCCACCCCCCTTGCCATGGCCAAGGCCAGGACACGCACCCCCTCCCTTTCCCAATCTGTCTTGGCTCCGGAGACCCCAGCTCCAGGCCTCCTGCCTGAGGTCTGGCCCGACCAGCCCCTGCCCGCCCCCGTCTGCCTGAGGGCCTGCTCGGCTTGGCTGGCCTCCACCCTAGCCTGTCTGCCAGCCTTTCAAGCTCAGCGGTCTACATGGGGCTGATGCTGCCAGGATGGCAGGCAGACCGTGCCACCTAGCGGGTCTCTTTCAGGTGAAGGGGTACAGGGAGATTCACCCCCAAATGCGGGTATTTACAAGTCATTCTGTTTCCCCGCCCATTCATTCTCCCAGCCTTGTGTAGTACCTCAACAGAATTCTTCCTCCCGCTCCCATAACCTGTTTCCCAGCAGGCAAGCCCCTCTTCTTGAAACCTCAAGATGGCATTTACACTTCTAGAACTGATGGGAAGTTGAGTCTTCATTTTGAAGGCCTCGTGTGTACACGTTAAATAAAATGTGTATGCCTTTTCTCCTGTTACTCAATCTGCCAGTGATTTTTCAGTGAACCTTTGAAGGGCCAATGGCCATGACTCCATGGCTCCATAGCCATGGCTACATAGCCTTTCCCAGACAGGGGCATAAGTAGGGTGGGGGCAGGCTGGAGATCTCAGGGTCTCTGTGACTTTGAGTCACCTTGGAAAGGAATGAGTACTGTAGCTCTAAGGGGTGGAAATGGTTGTCAGCCCACGTGGCAGGACAGTGCCTGCTATCTGGCCCAGGAGAGAGGCTTCTTCTGAGCTCTGATGCCCCTGGGCCTCTGTCCCCTTAGTTCTGGTCTGTATCCACGGATCCCTCCAACCTGAGAGGTCCCCAAGGTGGGGACAACAATGATGCATTTCCATACCTGTAGCTTGGGCCCAGAAGTGGGTAGGGCTAGGCTAGATTTGTCAAATAAAAGAGTGAGTCAATAAGTGAGTGTGTGTAAAAGTGAATGAGTGAGTGAGCGAATGATTGAGTGAGGTGAATAAATGAGTGAATAAGTGAATGTGTGAATGAGTGAGTGAGTAAATAAGTGTGAATGAGTGAATGAATCAGTGAGTGAATAAGTGAGTGTGTGAGTGAATGAGTGAATAAGTGAGTGAATGATTGAGTGAGTGAAGGAGTAAATAAGCCAGTGAATGAGTGTGTGCGTGGGTGAGTGAATGAGTGAATGTGTGATTGGATAAGTGAGTAAATGAGTGAGTGAGTGTGTGTGAATGAGTGAGTGGATGTGTAAGTGAAAGAGTGAGTGAATGAATGACTAAGTAAGGTGAATAAGTGAGTGTGTGAGAATGAGTGAATAAGTGAGTGAATGAGTGAGGTGAATGGTTGAGTGTATAAGTGGGTGAGTGAATGAGTGAGTGTGTGAATGAGTGAATGTGTTAGTGAATGAGTGAGTGAGAGAGTGATTGAGTTAGGGGAATGAGTGAGTAAATAAGTGAATGCATGAATGAGTGAGTATGTGAGTGAATGAGTGAATGAGTGAGTGTGTGAGTGGGTGAGTAAATAAATGAGGGTATAAATGAATGAGTGAGTGAATGTGTGAATGAGTGATTGAGTGAGTGGATGAGTGAATGAATGAGTGAATGAGTGAGTGAGTGAGCGAGTGAGTGGATGAGCCTCTCTGCTCCTGTGACACTTCCTGGCACATGCCAGGCGCTAAGAGCATGTGGACAGGAGGAATGGATAACTGAGTGTAAAATGTGCGCTCAGAGGTGCGTGAAGGTGGGGTGATGGCCAGGGCCAAGCTGCAAGCCCGAGGGCCGGGCAGAGGCAGTACGTGGAGGGCCTGGGGAAAGGCAGTGCCAGGGGCACACCTGGAGCCTGGGCTGGAGGGCAGAGCCAGACCAGGCCCAGGAGACAGGCTTTTCGTGCCAGCTGTCTGGGCGTCCCGGCTTGATCTTCAAGGCAGTGGGAGCCATAGGATGACAGGGAAATGTAGTCAGAGCCATGCTGGGGTCCAACCCCCTGGAGAAGGTCAACACCGGGGATAGGGGTGAAGGAGAGGACGCCCCAGGACAGGGCAGGCCCAGCGTGGCCCAGGTGGTAGAGCTGGCGGCCAAGTGCACGCACAGATGGCAGACACTCACGGGGCGGGGGAGGCTGCCGCAGAGGTCATCTGACCTTGCTGGACACAGAGGAGTGAAGAGGCCTTCTCCATCTGCGTGGACCCAGGGCTCTCCTCTGCCCAGGGCCCTGTCTGCTGAGGGCACAGTCCTCATCTCTCCCTGCCGAGGACAGGGCACTGTTTCCCGATCTTTGCAGGCGGCCCTGGACAGAGGGAGCCCAGGGCTCTGTGCCATCCCCTCCGTGTGCACATGAGAGACAGGTTGGGGATGAGGAGGGAGGGGAATGACCAGGTGAGACTGTCCCTGGTGGGTCAGGCAGCCCGCAGGGGTGGTGCTTACTGCCAGGGCACTCAGCCATGGCAGGGGTGTGGCTTATTAACGTCTATCTGTTGATCGGATTCGTCTCGTCCCAGGGCCCAGGCCAAGCTAGGGGCACAGCCACACATAGGAGTGAATGTTTGTAGTGGTGGCTCATTTCGGGAGCTCCATGCAAGTAAGGGTATACCTTTCTCATCTCTGCACTCTCGGCATCTAGCACAGGGCTTGGAACAGAGCGTGGAGAAGAAATGTTTTTAGAATGGGTGAATACATGATATCCTGTTGTCCTGAGACAGCAGCGTTCCTGGGTTCTGAGTTTGTGCAGCCCACGTTCAAGGGCGACTCAGGGGATCCCGTGAATGCACGGCTGTCTGCAAAAGGAGGGGTGGGCAGGGCATGATAACTCAAGCCTATAATCCCAGCACTCTGGGAGTTTGAGGTGAGAAGATTGCCTGAGCCCGTGAGTTCGAAACCGGCCTGGGCAACTTGGCAAGACCTCATCTTTAAAATAAATAAAAAAATTAGCTGGGTGTGGTGGGGCATACCTGTAGTTCCAGCTACTTGGAAGGCTGAGGCAGAAGGATTGCCTGAGCCCAGAAGGTCAAGGCTGCGGTGGCCATGAGCATGCCACTGCTCTCTAGCCTGGGTGACAGAGTGAGACTCCAACTCAAAATAAAAAAGAAAGGAGAGGTGACTGGGGGGCAGGGAAGACTTCCCGGAGGCAGTGAGGCAGGGAGGCATGATGGAATGGCCTCTCTCTCAGGTCAGGATTGGCTCCAGGCTGGTGGCGGGCAGGGGCTGACCCTGGGGAGCTCCTGGCCCCTCCCATGCTGAGCCCTGCCCTGCTTGCCACTGAGATCCCTGCCCAGAGATGTGTGGCTCAGAGCGCCTGCGCAGGACTGGAAAGGGCTCCTCAGGCTGGCCTCTGTGCAGAGTCAGAGCAGAGGCTCCAGGCCACTGTGGAGGTGGTCGGGCCTGGGGAACCAAGGTGGGACCAGGAGTTTCGTCACACAAGGAGTCAGACCCCAGCAGAGGTGCACTGGAACCATGACGCCAGCTCTGGAGGGCTGGTTTCACCTGTGGGTCTCTTCCCAATGCTGCCTTTGGTGCCTTGAGAGCCTGGAGTCAGCCATGAAGGTTTATACCATGGAGAGCAGCAAACGCTCAAATCAGGCTCATTCACTCCCTGCCCCAGAGTCGGTTGTTAAACTTTTACCAGCACAGCACTGACACAGACCAGGGAGGGCCCAAGACAGGAGGGGACTCAGATACAGGCGTACACACACACACCTACACCCAGACGCACTTGACACACAGACACACATCGGACACCCTCCCACAGAGACATCCAGGGAGACAGACACATGCACACCTGCACATCCTAGGCACAGACTTGCCCCTGCATACAGACACACGTACACATGTACACACACACGAGAACACACGAGAACACATTCACAGGCAGAGTCAGAAACAGACACACACAACTCTGTGACACACAACCATACACACGTGCAGATACACATACACATGGCAGGTGAGATTGAGCTCAGATAGCTGTGCAGTCTTCTCTTGCTTGCCCTGCTCCCTGGCTCCTCTCTCTTACAGGGTGCATCTCTCAGAGCTGCCAAGCGTACGCTGGGGCTGCCCACTCTGGCCTCTGCTCATTGGCCACACTGTGCTAGGATGGACACATTGAGCTTGATTACAGTTGGGCCTTTAATAGACTAATTACTGTGTCTCTTCACTTATTGCACACTTTTCATTTATGCTCCAAAAGCTATCTACCCCCCGACCATCTATCTACACTCATCCATCCATCCACCCACCCACCCACCCGCTCATCCATCCACCCATGCACCCATCAATCCATCCATCCACCCACTCATCTATCCATCCATGACCCATCTATTCACCCATCCATCCATCATACATCTACTGATCCATCCACTTATTCACCCATCCACCTATTAACTCATCCAACCATTCATTCACCCACCCATCCATCCATGATCCATCCAACCACCCATCCATCCATCTATTCACCCATCCATCCATCCATCAACCTATCTATTAATCCACCCACCCATCCATCTATCTATCCACTTATCCATCCATCTATCCATCCATTCACCCATCCATCCACCCACCTATCCACTCATACACTCAACCATCCACTCATCCATCATACATCTATTGATCCATCCCCTTATTCACCATCCACCTATTCACTAATCCATCCATTCACCCACCCATCCACCCATCCATCCATGATCCATCCATCCACCCACCCATCCACCCATCCATCCATGATCCATCCATCCACCCATCCACTCATTCATCCATCCAACCACCCATCCATTCACCTATTCACCCACCCATCCAGATGGATGGATCATGGATGGATGGGTGGATGGGTAGGTGAATGGATGGATGGATAAGTTAATAGGTGGATGGGTGAATAAGTGGATGGATCAGTAGATGTATGATGGATGTGTGGGTAGATGGGAGATGGATGGATGGATAGATGAATGGATGGATGGTAGATGGGTTTATGGGTGAATGGATGGGTCATGGATGGATAGATGAGTAGGTAGATGGATGGACTGAGTTGTGCCTATGGTGTCCATCCATCCATCAACCCATCCGTTAACCCACCCAACCATCCATCTATCTATTCACCCATCCACCCATCGATCCATCCACTCACCCATCTATCCATCTATCTATCCATCCATCCATCCATCTAT
>CAUYQG010168024.1:0-19526 GCA_963574415.1 Tarsius wallacei | reverse complement strand
GATCCTTCCGCCTCAGCCTTCCAAGTAGCTGGAACTACAGGTGCGCGCTACCACGCCCGGCTCATTTTTGATTTATTGTAGAGATGAGGTCTCGCCAAGTTGCCCAGGTGGTATCCACTCACCTCAGCCTCCCAAAGCGCTGGGATTACAGGCTGAGCCACTGAGCCCGGCTCTTTTCTTCTTGTTATCCCAAAGTGTTAATATCTCACAGGCAGATTCTTTTTTAAGGGCGCTGTTTGTCTCACTGCTTTCAGGAATCGCAGGCTAACCAGGCCTCATGTCATGGAGATGTGGTTGACCCAAGTCATACAAAAATGCCAAAGTCATATTATGGACGTGTGGTACCCACCGCCTCATTGTACAGTTGGGGCACCCGCACTAATGAAGTGAAAATGAGTTTTCCTGAGGTGGTTTAAGTTCAACTGGGTTTGAAGCCAAGAATGGATTTTGGGGTAGTACTGAATTTTAGAATTTTAACGTAGTTGGATCATTCTGGAATGTTTCACCTTGGACCAGGTAGTTTTTGTTCTCTCCTGTAATATGCCCTGATTCCCTGCCACTTAGCAGCTTTGGCATCCTGAGCAAATGATTGAGTCTCTGAGTTTCAGTTTCTCTTAGTGGCCGTTACAGCACCTGGAGTGAGGCTGATGGGAAGTGTCAATGAGCAAATGTATGCAAAGCCCCAGCACTGTGTTGACTGAGTGCAAACCCTTGACTCTTGCTGGCTGCTTATTAATACAAAGAATAATTTCTCTTACCTGAATCTGTGTTTTATGGAAACAGTGTATCAGCAGTTTACCCCCTTCTTTTTTATTAGAATATTTGATGATGGGTGTTGGAAAGGTTACAAACGTATCTCCTGCGCTTTCTTGCTTTGTTTCAACTGTCCCCATGACGTTCTGCCCACCAGCCAGCATCTTCTCTCCTGTCTTTTTCCTTCCAGCATAATAGCTTCTCTTGACACAATGGTGTATGGCAATTTCGATGGGCCTGTGAAGGCTGGAAGGGTTGCTTTCTGAGGTGAGGGGTGCTTTCTGTCTCTGAGAGCCGAGAGAGAAGGGGTGTGTGTGTGTTTTTTGGGGAGGAGGTGTGATGACTTTATTAGCACCCAGAGACTAGGCTGCAGGAGGGAGGGACTTCTCAGGCCTCTGTGGCCTTTGGAGGAAGCAAAGATTTCGAGAGCAGGTTGGCACCAGTGGCAGCCCACCATCGCCGGGAGGATGCTCCTTTGGAATCAGTTGGGGGCACAGTGTCTTTTCTACAGAGAACAGCACTGTCTCCCCCACCCACGGGTCTGGTACGTAATGAGGAAAGGAGGGAAAAATAAGTTGAAGGAAAAAAAATGAGTGATCCCCCATTGGGCTCCTTTCCCATCAACAGCCTTGGGTTTGGGGCATCAGAGCACTCCTATCTAGTTATTTTCCAGATTGCCTGTTGAATTGCCTTTTCACAACAACCTTGATTTTCACACGACAGGGACTGGAAATGATACTTTAGTTGGGTCAAACGTTAGACTACACAAGGGTTTTATAGTCAGGTTTGGGATTTGAATGTGTTTACGTAGTCTGCCTGTATTATTTTTCCCTGGCAAGGTGTCTGGTGTTTAGTTCCTGAGGGAACGAGAGCTGCTCGGGACAGCTCACCATTTGCAAACCAGTTATTAACTTGTAATCCACTCGCAGTTTTCAATGTCTCTATTTCCCTGCCTCTGTCAAGGCAATTGGAGAAGAAACTGGCTGTGCTGCTTAGCAGGTTGGGAAGAGGGACCTCACGTTTGCCAACCGTCACTCCCTACAGTGATCATGAGCCACGCCAGGCGAGCGTTCAGCCACATCTTTGCTGAGAGCGTATGGAGCGATTCGGGCAGAATGTTTAACTGTTGTCATCGTGATCCATGAAAGATGTGAATGTTCATGTACCTGCACATTTCTTAGTGATCATACAGAACAAAGTAGAAAATTAACATTGGCCATCGTGGACATGATACATGAATATGTGTTCATTTATTTACTCATTCATCCACTCATTCACTTGTGTATACATTTATTCCTCGTTTGTTTATTAATTGACCCCAAATTACTGGCTGGGCGGGAAGCATTGCTTCCTGATCACCTGGTACCACCTCAAGCTTATTTTTGGATATCCTCAGTTAGGCGTTCTAATGCAAACATCATTCAGACATCCAAAGCCAACATCATTATTCACAGAGATCTTTGTCAACAAGTGTATAGGATTCATCTACTTTAGCCCTTTATTTCCTAAATGTATGGCTGCCCAGAATCAAATGGGTCATCTTTATGCGTAGCTACCATTTCTGTAACAAGTATGGCTTTCAGTTACATTTTGAGTACCTAAAATATAGTAGGTACTATACCCAGTAGAAGCAGCCGCTTTTTCTTTCTAGCCTGAGCACTTAATTAAGACCTGACAGATTGATTTTTCCATTAGGCCAGAAGGCAGGTGTCGTCTTGAGTAATTCTTGATTTGAATTCTTATTAAGAGTCTGTTTGGCTCCCCCCACCACCAAATATGTATATTTAGCACAGACTCTCTCTTACCTAGTGAATTTTACACAACAAATTGGTAAAAACCAAAATAAAACATCCTAACAAGTTCCTGTTAAAAAGGTCCTGATAGGGAGCTGTTTTCCACGCCTGCTGTTTTCCTGGCCTCCCTGAGGAAAGCTAGCCCGTTAAGTAGTGTGGACTGATAGTCTAAAGTCCACAAAGCCATCATTTTTCATCCTCTTTTAACCCCTAACACTCCATTATGGGCAGAGTAACATGGGTGTCAATAGCCCCTAACTCTTTGGTGGCTGGTTTGATTTTTTGCCTTCTTTTCAGTTTTCATCATCCAAAAATAACATGGAAATAACTTCCCAAAAGGATTGTTTGCCTACTTATTGAAATATAAATTGTCACTTATAAATAGTTTTGTAAAAGCTGTGTAAAAGCCATGTAACTCCAGTGATGGAGTTTTGTTAATGCCAAGGACACCACGTAAGCCTGTGGTTCCGGTCAAGGATGTAACCAGTCCTCCTCCAGTATAGTCATGTGTGTCACCACACCGTAGCATGGTAGTTACGGGCAAGGACTCAAGGTCGGCCAACTTTGGTTTAAAGAGGCTTTAACACTTGTTGAGTGACTTAAAGCCTATTAACCTTTCTAATTTACCTTGGTCTTCCATAAATATGTGTGTGTTGTGTTTAAAAGGACATAATATTAATAACAGAACTTACCTCATCAATTTATTCTATGGATTGAATGAGATCATCCATATAGAACGTGACTCAGGGTGCCTGGCAAATATAGGAACTTTATATATATTAGCTCTTTTGATCATTATTATTCTATTTATATTGGTTAAAAGGCACATTAAATAGCCAAGACAGAGAAAGGATGAGGAACTTTGCAAGATTATTAAAAAACTGAAGGTGGCGTATTTCGTATACATGACATGAGATTTGAAATTTCAGGTTAATTGCCTTATTTTTGTGTTTTGGGTTTGGGTTGACTTGCCCTGGTTCTGTCTGTTTGCTTTTGAATAGGTTCTAAAATATGGTTTGGTTGGTTTCTTTTTATTTGCTTCTGAAATTAGTGCTGGTGCAGATAACAGGACGCAAAACCTTAGGCCGCCTGAGGGAGCCTCATTCAAATGATGCCAAGCAGGTATAATATACAAGTGTTATCACCTTACTGATAATCTGGCATACTGTGGGTATTCACACGTGCCATGTGGATTACAGAGTGAAGTCATACAATAGCTTGGTGCCAGCTTGCCCAACTCCTTAGGAGGGTGAGAGAGAGGAAAACCCTCCTTCTTAGAGGCGGTGTTAAAGCACAGTTTCATTTTTCAAGAGGCTCACAGGATTGTAGTTGTCATTTGGTCACGTTGTGTTTGGCACTCTACCTCTAGGGTGCAGCTTTAGTAAATGAATTCACACTGTGTTTCTTTTTCTTTTTCTTTTTTTTTGAGTCGGAGCCTCACTCTGTCACCCAGTAGGTCAGAGTGCAGTGGCATGATCATGGTTCACTATAGCCTCGACCTCCTGGCCCAGGTGATCCTTCTGCCTCAGCCTCCCAAGTAACTGGGACGAAGGCACATGCCACCATGTCCAGTTAATTTTTTAATTTTCTGTAGAAATGAGGTCTTGCTATGTTGTCTAGGATGATCTCAAGCAATCCTCCCACCTTGGCCACCCAAAGTGCTTGGATTAGAGGCATGAGCCACGACGCCCAAACTTTATACTGTGTCTCTAGAGTTAAAAAGTCCATGCTGACCAACCTAGGCAACATAGCGGGACCTCGTCTCTAGAAAAGTCAAAAAATTAGGTGAGGTGATGCATGCCTATAATCTCAGCTGCTTGGGAGGCTGAGGCAGAGGAATCACCTGAGGCCAGGATGTTGAGGCTATAGTGAACCATAATCATGCCACTGCACTCTGGCTTGCTGGGTGACAGAGTGAGGCTCCAACTCAAAAAAAAAATTAAAGTCCACTTTGGGTTTGAGACTGTTTTACATATTTCCTCATATTCTGAAATGTAGAAAAGTTTGAAAATTGGAGAACTATTGACTAGAATACTAAGTCTTGCAGATGTTTAAATATTCTCATAGCCCGATGGTTATATCTAAATAAAGCATTGCCTTTAAGGTTGACCTTGGTTCTGTGTCCCAAAGTGTTTTGGGAGAGAGCATGGTTGCCTTGCCTTTGTGGTGGGTATGTTTACTCTCTTTGTTCTTGGCCTAGTGCTGGTCTTCGCTTGCAGAGAGCCTTTTGACATTGATTTGCCCAGTGTGGCCTGTCATCCTGAAGGGCCTTTCTACATGCACTTCTTTGTTGAACTCAGAAGTGGGCCATATGTATATGATGCCCATCCATTTCTTGCTCTGGCTAAGAGAGCATGTCAGCTTGTCTAACCCCATGGAACAGCCCAAGCTTTTACATGTCTCCCCCTAGGGTCCCACTTGGCCAGGATTTTGTTCCTTTTCCTTTCGCTTCATCCTCACCAGCTACTCTGGCCACATTCTCTCTCTCTCTCTCTCTCTCTCTCTCTGGCCACATTCTCTCTCTCTCTCTCTCTCTCTCTCTCACACACACACACACACACACACACACACACACACACACTCCACTGTTTGTTCTCACCTGGCTTCGTGTGGCCGGCCTGGCTGTGTCATTCATCTTCCCAGCCTCACAGGATCACACCCCATATTTTCTAAAAAAAGCACTTGCCAGGGGCACAGTACTTCTCTTCCCATTGCTCTTAAAGGACAGGATGGTGGTAGGGAGAGATTGCTTGGGTGGGAGGGAATACCAAATAAAATAGAGACAAAGGAGTGGGTCCAGGAATCCAGATCACATACATATCTGCGGGGCCCGTAAGTAATTGCTAAGCTTCCATTTGAGTAAGACACAAGAAAGAGTCAATTCTACCAATGGAAAAAAACACATCATTCTATTTGTGACACGTATGGTCTCTGAACCAGACAGAACAGGGTCAAGTCTCCATGTGGCCACTTCGTATTTGCGTAACCTTGGGTAGATTTCTTAGCCTCAGTTTGCTCTTCTGTAAAATGGTTTGGTTGTTGATAGTAGGAACCTGTTAGTGATGTTGTAAGGATTATTCCCATAATACCCAGTGTCTGGCATATCCTAAGCCTTCAATTAAAGGCAAATAATATTAGCTCTTATGATTATGATGGCTAAAGGCAGCAGTTAATTGCTCCCAGTCAAGAATCCAACCCAACACATATTGCAGTAAATACCGAGCCAGAGAGTCTGGTTCACATACCCAGCCCTTGTTGCTTACAAGCCACATGACCTTAGACAAGTTATTAACGTTTCTGTGCTTCAGTTTTCTTACCCACAAAAAGGTATGATAGCGCCTGCTGCGTAAGGCTGGTGGTGAGGATTAGATAAGTTAATGTATATGATTAACTTAGAGCAGGGCAGAAGGCCTAGAACATAGGCAACCCTCAATAAATCACAGGCGCTACTGTGGTTGCCCTGATTATGCCCACAATGATTATCATTACTCCCTGTCCAGGCAGAATCAACCACTGAGAGGACTCGTGTGGAACTCTTTCATAGCCTTTTGTTTCTTGACAGCTTGGGAGGCAGAAGCCCAAGACTGAGTTGATTGGAGAGTCATGGTTTTAAACCCAAACTCCTATCATCAGGCCTGAATATTTGGCCTTTTTCATCTTTGCCTAGGTGGAGACACATGGAAGTAGTTTGTAGCTGTCCAGTATCAGGCCTTGGCTTTGCAAGTGGAAGATGAAAAATGCTTGCTACTTGCTGCAGCTCATTTGCATGTTCCATCCCCCAGGAGAAAGAAACAAAAGAAACTGAAGTGGGAATGCATCTTTGTGATTTCCTAGTGGGATAGTGAATAAAAATACTGTATAAAGGAACGTGCTGTTACTTGATGATGATTTGCATGGAATAGAATTGGATTTGTGGTGATTCTTTCTGGGATCCTATATAGGGGACTAGTCAGCAAATGCTAGCCCAGCCACCATCATAGGATTCGAGATGCTTAGTGAGAGCAGGCACTGGTATGTGTATATGTATTGTTCATTCTGTCCTCATAGCAACCCTTACCAGAAAGACACTTTTATCTCCATTTTGCAGATGAGAAAACTGAGTTCCAGAGAGGTTAAGAGTTTGCTTGAAGTCAAATAGCTAGATCTTTCTTATTTCATTTACAATGCTATAATCACAGCAATTCATGGTGGCAAATGCACCTTGCCAGTGATCTGGTTAAATTGACTTTTTTTTTTAGTACCAGCTTTATCAAGATGTAATTCATATACATAGATTCACCAATTTACAGCGCATAATTCAACAGTGGTTTTTAGTGTATTGATAGTTGTATAATCATCACCACAGTCACGTTTAGAACATTTTTATCTCCCAAAAAGAAAGTCCCTACTCTCTGGCAGCCACTCCCCCCAATTCCTCCCAATCCCCTCAACCCCAGACAACCATGAGTCTCTTTGTTTCTGTGGGTTTGCCGCTTCTAGACATTTCATAAGAATGGAATGAAACTATATGTGGCCTTTGTATCTATCGTCTTTCACTCAGCATAATGTTTCCAAGGTTCATCCATGTTGTGGCATGATCATTCTTTTTTGTGACTGAATACTATTCCATTGTATGGATACCCCGCATTTTGGTTATCTGTTCACCTGGAGATGGACACTTGGCTTATTGCCACTTTTGGCTTTTATGATTAAGATTTCTATGAACATTCCTTTACAAGTTTTTGTGTTGACATATATTTTCTGTTCTCTTGGGTATATACCTCGAAGTGGAATTGCTAAGCCATATGGTACCTTATATGCTTAACCTTTGAAGGAACTGCCAGACTATCTTCCAAAGCGGCTGGACTATTTTACATTCCCACCAGCAATTCATGAAGGCTCCAATTTTCGTACATCCTCACCACTCTGGTTATTATCAGCCTTTGTGATGAACTGTGTTGTTTTTATAGTTAGGAAATTGAGCCTGGAAAGGTATTAATGATTTTCCTTAAGCACCATCCCTGTGTGTGCAAGCCAGGTTCTAGGCATGGAAGACATAAGGATGAAAAACATGATCTTGACTTCGGGAGCTCACAATCTATGGAGGAGTCAGACATAGTCATAGTACACGGTGGGGGTGGTTGTAATGGTGACAAGGTGTAATGGGAGCCCTTATAGCAGAAACCCACCTCAAACTTGAAGAAACAGAAGATTATTTAGTGGTTCAGATAACCGAGAAGTATGGTAGTGATGAGCTTCAGATACAGATGGAATCAGGTACTAAAACAATGTTGTCAGGGAGCGACTATCTCTCCTCATCTCTTGCCTGCTTTTTCATTGTCATCTCCATTCTTAGCCATCTCAATTATTGCTATGGGAAGATGGCTACCAAAAAGAAGATATAGGTTTATATTCTACTACGTACACATCTCCAGCAGTATAGGAGTTGTTCTTGCCCCATGGTTCTAGCAGGTGTATGTATTGGTCCAGTAGGTTTATGTAACAGACTTCCAACCAATTAGAGCCAGTGCCTGGATTGGCCATCCTTGCTTTATACCCCAGAGGTCAAATGAGGGGGAAGGGTTAATCCCACCTAGACTGCAGGAACTGAGAATGGGTGAGGGTGATTCCCAAAAAGAAAGAAAATGAAGGTGTTGTTGATGGAAGACTAAGAAATTATATTTACCTGGTAAAAATGGTAGTTGTTCATTCCAGCAGTTTTCATTTTCATGTTACAGAAATCCTTACTCAAACCAGCTTAAACACTAAGAGAATACCTTAGCTCGTTTCACTGTAAATTCAGAGGTGAGGTGGCCTTTAGGTACAGCTGAATCCAGTGATTTCTGTCATTGCCTTGGAGGCAGAATGGCTATAGTAATTCCTTACTGCCATAAGATCCAGAGAGAAGCTATCTGGACCAGTCGCCGTCTCTTAAGAATAAGAAACTTCCTGGTTGGGCTCGGTGGCTCAGCCTGTGATCCCAGCACTTTGGGAGGCCGAGGCGAGTGAATTGCCTGAGCCTGTGGGTTCGAGACCAGCCTGGGCAACTTGGCGAGACCTCGTCTCTACAATAAATCAAAAATCAGCAGGGTGTGGTAGCGTGCGCCTGTAGTTCTGGCTGAGGCGGAAGGATCACTGGAGCCCAGCAGGTGTGTGTGCCACTGCCCTTCAGCCTGGGTGACAGAGTGAGACTCCAACTCAAAAAAAAAAAAAAAAAGAATAAGAAACTTCCTTTTCAGCAACGTCCCAGAAAATGTTCTTTTTACTGTCAGAGCCTCTGTTGCTCATTGCTGTGAGTCATTCTCTGATTAGCTTAGCTTGAGTTTCTGAACCAGTCGTGACAGCAGGCAGACCCACCTCTGATGGTAGGGTAGGGCTAGCTCTCTCCGAAGTTAATGGCTCCTGTGGGAGAGGGGGGCATATCTGAATCAGAGAGAGGTTCCCTTCAGAAGGAAAAAGATTGGAGTGGAGGCTGGGTATCTAGCTGGTAGTGTCCATACATGGGGAAGGATGGTGGGAGGCCAAGACCAGTCACTGGGGAGTAAGGGAAGGCTCTCCAGGGAGGTTGTCCTTGCACTGTCTTGAAGAAGTATGGGTTTCCAAGGAGGCGCTGTGGGCACGGGCAGCAGACATCTCAGGCTAGTGGAACAGCATGCGCAAAGCCGTTCTTTTTTTAACATAGTATGTAAAATTTCAGGTATCGTGGTGATCCCTTCCTTTTATTGTATGAATAAAGAACTTGCAGAGCTGAAGGGAAGAGGCAGGACTGGCACTAGAACTTTCCAGTTACCTTTCCTCACTCTTCTGTGGCGGTGGGATGGATAGTGGACTGTGACTGCCCAGCCTCAGAGCTGCCTCCCTACAGGGTGTCTCACCATGGAAGAAGCCAAGAGGATTCCCTTTATTTTTCCCTTTGGTTAACCACCATGAGGAGAGTGAGTTTTGATGCTTTCTCAGAGTGGTTAATATTTTGTGCTATGTGCCATAATTTGGGGGACATAATGGACTTTTAAGCATGTTTAAATAAATGTTCAGGGAAAGTTAAAAGTTGACCATTTGCAATGTGAAAGGTAATAGGTATGCCAACATTTCATCATTTTTCTCCAGATATATATCATACTAATTCTAATATTTTTCTCCTTTCATCTATGTGTTATAGTAAGCTAGTGATTTCCCAAATATCTGTTCAGAAAGATACCTTTGTGATATGCCTAACTTCAGAATTGTGATTCTTTAAAGATTTTTAGTATGAGAAAACAATTCACATTTTTTGTATTTAAATATACTTTTTAAAAAAATGTGGTCTTATAAAGAATGGGTGCAGATGATATGAGACAGTTTTGTTTCCTGCTTATTTTCAGTTTAAACTTCTTTGTATTATTACATAGTACTAAGTATTTTCTGTAAACATGAATATTTTTCTCTTTTAATTTTTATTTTGAAATTGTGGGGTACAATTCAGGGTTAGGTATACAAATGTTCATTGTGCTGTAAACATGATTTTTAAAGATTGATCCAGTGCTTTTCAGTTTTAATACACCATGATTTACTTAACCATTCTGTTTCTGTTGCATGTTTGCATTGTTTCTAGTCTTTTGCTAATATAAGTAATACTGCGATGAACATTCTACTACATACATTTATTTACATCTCTGATGATCTTCTTAGGATAAATTCTATAAGTGACTTTACTAGGTCAAAGAATGGTGAATGCTGACATTCTTTTGACTATGTCACCTGTTTGCTTTCCTTAAAAGGCTGTAGCATTGGGGATGATAGTAAGAGAAATTACAATAAAACTGAAACAATTTAATTTTTAAAAAAAGGCTTTAATTGCAGTTTGGCCAATGTTGAGTAAATTGACCTTCTCCCCTTTTTGTTTTTGACAGTTTTCTAGGTGAAAGATGGTATAGAATCCTGAAATATGTTATCCTTTCATAACTGAGAAAATAGTCTGCTTTTTTTTCGAGTCGGGGTCTCACTCTGTCACCCAGGCTGGAGTGCAATGGCACAATCATGGCTTACTACAGCCGTGACCTCCGGGACTCAGGTGATCATTTTTCCTCAACCTCCTAAGTGGCTGGGCCTATAGGCGCACAAAGCCATGTCTGGCTAATGTTTAAAAATTTTTTGTAGAAATGAGATCTCACTATGCTGCATAGGCTGATCTCAAACTCTTGGGCTCAAGCAGTCCCCCTGCCCTGGCTTCACAGTGTAGGAATTATAGGCGTGAGCCACTGCATCCTGCTGAAATTGTCCTTTCACACTAACTTTAGTTTCTGGTCATTTGTAATACTTTTGTGATTTACCTGTTTGTATCATATACAGAGTTTTAAAATATGTTGTTTGGCTGGGCTCAGTGGCTTAGCCTATAATGCCAGCACTTTGGGAGGCCGAGGCAAGTGGATTGCCTGAGCTCGCAGGTTTGAGACCAGCCCGGGCAACTTGGCAAGACCTCTTCTCTACAATAAATAAAAAAATTAACCAAGTGTGGTAGCGTGCGCCTGTAGTTCTGGCTACTTGGAAGGCTGAGGCGGAAGGATTGCTGAAGCCTAGCAGGTTGAGGCTGGGGTGGCCATGAGTGTGTCACTGCATTTAGCCTGGGTGATGGAGTGACACTCAAAAAAAAAAAAAAAAAAAATATATATATATATACACACACACATATATATATATGTTGTTTGATTTATGAGATCTTTTTACATTATGAACTTCAATAGTTTTCCAAATTTTTTTTCCTCTTTAAATATTGTATATGTAATGTTTTGGGGAATAATTACAGCCATTTGCATGTTCTCCTTCTTTTCATTTATAGTATCTAACGTCCTCTAAGACAGAAAGATTTTCTACCCGACACATTTATTTTCTTATCATTGCTTTATGGTTGTTTCCTTTTCTGTCCTTTCTCACATCTCTTCTTCTTCTTTCTCTTTCCCCTTTTTATTTCTATCATTTAGCTCCCAATCCATCTTAATTTTATTTTAGTGTATGGTGTGAGGCAAGGGCTTGATTTGATATAAATATTAGTAACTTATGGTTCTAGCATTATTATTGATTACTGATTTAAGTCTGTAGTATACACTAAATTTTAATATAAAGTAGGGCTTGTTTCCATGCATTTTATTTTGTTTCATTAGAAGCAAGATTATGTGTTATATACGTGGACTCTGGTGTTAGGTTTCATCGGTGTTAATCCTGTGGCCTTGAACAAACTACTGTACAGTTCTCAGGCAGCATTTTCTCATATGGAAGTGGGATGAGAATGGAACCATCTAATGGAGATGCTGTGGGGGAGTAAATGAGATAATTCTTTAAAGGAGTGACTGTTAATGTCAGTCTGTCTGGGATAGTCATGGTTTTTAACCTATTGCCCAAGAATAGCATTATTTCTGATTTTTCATATTGTCCTGAAGTATTAATATAAGCAGACTTTTCCCATATGCACTCTCTGTATTTTTGCGTGGTCTTCCCTGATAGCCTGTGAGATGCCTGTGTAGTGGCCTTTGAAACATGACCAGCAACAATCCCTTTTTTTCCTAACCCTTCCTGGGCACACCATTGTTAACACCTTTATTTCAAGGAATGTGTTCTCTGGTCTGAGTGACTGGGAACCAAGAATTCTATTTGGTCAGTGGTGTCGGGGGAATCATGGGAAACTCTAAGTTAGTTTACTGGTGTGGATGGGAAATAGAGGCTGAGGAGTCCTGCGCAGACTGTAAAGCAGCAGTCCAGATGTTCTTGCTACAGTAGGTTTTATGGTTTGTGATTTTTAGATGCTATAAATTTAGAGATATTTACTTTTATTGTATGGTAGGGGTTTAAAATACATATTTTGTAACAAACTCTTTTTTGGGGGCAGCAATGAATTTTTTGTTTTGTTTTTTGAGTTAGAGTCTCACTATGTTGCCCAGGCTGGAGTGTAGTGGTACGCTCACAGCCACCCCAACATCGACTGGACTCAGGCAATCCTTCCACCTCAGCCTTCCAAGTAGCTGAAACTACAGGTGTGTGCTACCATGCCCAGCTAATTTTTTTGATTTATTGTGGAGATGAGGTCTCGCCAAGTTGCCCAGACTGGTCTCGAATCCGTGGGCTCAGGCAATCCCCTCACCCTGGCCTCCCAAAGTGCTGGGATAACAGGCTTGAGCCACTGCGTCCAGCCTGGAATGAGTTTTAAAAGTAAATCAGAGCTTGTTTAATGAAATGTTACATGATTTCTTCTCATTTTTCCAGAAAGTTGACCACAAGCAATAACTTCTGTAAAATGTTTTTGGCATTCATTATCCACTCTGGGAGCCATAGTGAAATCACTGAAAGTATAAAAATTAGGAGACCCATTTGCTGAAGAAGCACCACATCTGTTTCAAAATTTGTGCATATTATAAGAAGTCTTTGCCCACACACAGTGGTAGAAAGTGAGTTTATAGTTTACTCTGTGAAGTATGACTTTTCATTTAGATCAAATGACTTTTTCTAAATTAATTTCACTTATGATGGATTCCAAGATTTTAAAAACACATCCAGAAGGTGAATTGATAACTGTTAATGTGTTGTATATGTGTTATATAACTCTCTTATAAACAGTAAATGATACCAGTTTCACATCAGTATCAACGGATGCTTCAGATAGAAATCAGTTAAGGTAATACCAATAATAGTTTGCTTTTTTTTTTTTTTAACATCCAATTCATGAAATCAAAGCTCTGGAATTTCGTTCAGTTGAAGATAAAGCATCTAACATTATTATGAATGATTGCAAATTCTGTTCAAAAGTTTAACATTGAAGATAAAGTTCTTTGTTTTTGTGGTGATCAAAGAAATTTGAATTTTGATGGAGAATATATTGTAGTAAAAACTTTGTTTTAAATTAAGAAACCTAGCCGGACTCGGTGGCTCAGCCTGTAATCCTGTGCTTTGGGAGGCTGAGGTGAGTGAATTGTCTGAGCCTGTGGGTTCGAGACCTGCCTGGGCAACTTGGCGAGACCTCATCTCTACCGTAAATAATAATAATAAAAAAATAGCCAGGCGTGGTAGGGCGTGCCTGTAGTTCCAGCTACTTGGAAGGCTGAGGCGGAAGGATCGCCAGAGACCAGCAGGTTGAGGCTGCGGTGGCCGGGAGCGGCCCCTGCACTCCAGTATGGGTGATGGAGGAAGACTCCAACACAATAAAAAAAAAAAAAAAAAAAACCAGAGAAATGTTTGAGACTTTGAGAAACTATTTATTTATTTATTATTATTATTATTTATTTATTTTTTTTGAGTTGGAGTCTCACTCTGTCAGCCAGGTTGGAGTGCAGTGGCACACTGATGGCCACCCCAGTGTCGACCTGCTGGGCTCTGGCGATCCTTCCGCCTCAGCCTTCCAAGTAGCCAGAACTACAGGCATGCTCTACCATGCCTGGCTAATTTTTTTTTTATTGTAGAGATGAGGTCTCGCCTAGTTGCCTGGGCTGGTTTCAAACCCACAGGTTCAGGTAATCCACTCGCCTCGGCCTCCCAAAGTGCTGGGATTACAGGCTGAGCCACCAAGCCTGGCCGAGAAACTATTTTTTAAATTATTATGTGTTCCATGATGTTATTAAACTTTTGTGAGTATTCTAAATTTTGGTTGCATTTTGTTTAAAATCTGTTGGAAATTTTAATATCTCAAAGAATGGGGTACACGCACACCTTACACAACTTCTTTTGAGACTGTTATCACATTACGATTATTGGAAAAAGGATTGCAAACAGGACAACATTTATAATTTATCCTTGCAAAAACAAATGAAGAACTGAACCAGTTAAATAATGAGAACTCAGAAAGTGAATGTCTTTTCACTTTGAAATTGAATAACTGCACTTGGAAGTGTCTCACCAGTAGGAAGAATCTTTTGATGGAGCTCCTGTTTTAAATCAGATCATATGAATTCTGTACAGAAATGCAGTGAAATTAATAAGACCTACAATTTTGCAGCTTCTAAATTTGGCCAAACAAAGCAATTATAAAGCAAGTTAGTTTATTTAATGAGTTTTGTCTTGTAATAAGATTTGTCAAAGAAAAGCACTCAGAATAGAGTTAAAAAGATGACTCATAAAAATATTGGGACTGAAATAGTTATACATTTTAACACAAGATAGTAAAATTGAGAATATTCTCAATTTAAAGGAATTTGCTATAGCTAACAGATATTTTTAGTGCTTGTGGAGAGAGTATTTTTTCCAGTTAATATTATGGACCAGGAATATGTATTTACATTTGAATGTGTCAATAAATAAATTCTTATGTGTCAACCATAAAATATAACTTTGAGGAATACTGCTGGCAATTTTATAATAATAAAAATAATAAAGATCAAAAATTTTCCTAAGAGTTTTCCAGAAACTTACTGGTGATGTGGTAAAAGTGATAGATACAGCCAGGAAAACTGATTATTAAAGTACCAGGAGTATGTACTAGGAAGATGATTTGGTTTATGTTAATGTTGAAATAACCAGTTTCAAAAGAATATAAGTTGGGATAATAAGTTATTTGGTAACTCTAAATATAAAGCACCTAGCATTTAGTAAGTACTCAAATATTTGCTGCTATTATAATGACCATTAATATTACTATATTTTGCCTACTGCTTTGCCATTAACATAGTTTTAATTATTGTGGCTTATAGTATGTTTAATATCAAACATTTTATAGTTCTTATACCTTAAACTATTTTATTTGCATTTATTGTTTTTTTGAAACACCTTTTTGCATTTTTTATTAAAAATTATTTTTTGTTTGAACTTTGAAATAGCTAAGTATGTCAGAAAAATTGATTTCTATATTACCTCTGCCCATTTAGGAAAATAGTTTATAATTGTCCTTTTATTCAAATATTGCTTTTTGTCTCTCATGTAAACTTTGTAGCTATGTGACTGTACCTAGAAAAGAAATATTCATATTTCCTTACTGATTATTTTTGTTTTGTGGATAGCTCTGCATTTTTGTACATTTAATATTTGATCACCTTGCTGAAATCTCATTAGGGTTATATTTCAAAAACACCAAGAAATATGACATCTTACAGATAGCAACATCAACAACTTTCCCCTTATTTCTTTTTCCTGCCTTATTGCATTGTTTTGCCTTACAGATCACTGTTCAATAGTAGTAATAGTAGTTAGTTATTTATACAGTTTTCTTTTGAGCTAGACTTAATTCTGTCAAAAGGAGGACTTTGTTTTATCTACCTCTGTTTCTCAGTGAAGTTTTCACACAAAGATAGGCCTACAGTTAGTAAAGGATGAATGGCATGTGTGGTAGGATATTATTGCAGAAAGTTAGAATAAAATAAAGGCACTAAGTGCTGGATGTTTAAACACTCTCTACAGAGAATGGCTTAGAGATAATCGATGAATTTGATGAAATTAAATAACATGAATAAACTTCAGGGAATTTGCTTTAATAGTATATTTCATCCTTTGAATCTTCTCATCTCAATTTTACTAGAAGTTCAGTCATAGATGGTAGAGTTTAAAAGATTTAAGTGTTATCTTCTCAATAAGTAAAGCACACTTGTTCCTGTCACAAAAAAAGAGAAAGATTTAAGTGTTTAATGTCTGAGGCAGTGTTGTTGCATCACAGTATATAATCAGCTCCACATATGTGGCAGCGTTTTCTTCTTTTTTTTGTATTTGTCCCCCAAAATTAAGAATTTTTTTGAATTAATTAAAAGAATTAAATTTTTGAATTGAAAAGAATTAAGATTATTTTTTGAATGGAAATGCAATATTCCATTTAAGCAAATAAGATAGAATGTTTGTTTTGTATGCTGGAAATTTATATATTGAACGCCAACTATAACTTGAGGAACCAGGAAACATTATGCATGTGAGTTGTCATCTGTCTGTCCAGGCCATTTCCACATTTATTACTTTGGTTTTTGGTATGCTTCTAAGGTTTTCTTTTGACCAGGGAAATGCCATTTGACAAAAAGGAAAATAATTCTCTCTGTCCTACCCTTGTGTTTTAGTAATCCCTGGAGTATTTTGGGGGAAAGATAGTTATATGTTGTTATGTTCAGAATCAACAAATAGGAATATCCTGTAATTTATGTCATTTTGTTTTATAGCACACTTTATTCTTATAAATGTCTTGACGTTTTATAGAATGTTTTTGTGGATGGAGTCTTGATAGTTTTATGCTGTAGGAATTGTTTCCTTTGGAAAAATTTATATTTACCCCTTTGAACATTTAAGCTAGAACACATACTCCAAACTCAACACTAAAGTTATCCATTTCAGGCATTATTTGCCTCAGAATTTCATTCTGAAGGGCATAAATATTAGAGAAAACAGTTTTCTCAACGTTTCTTGGTAATATTTTTGAAGCGATCATGAGTTTTTGTGTCTCTAGTTATATAATTTGTGTCTTGAGAAAAACTCAACTCTTTAAAGTCTGTGAAGAAACATACCAACATGGCGGCTTCATCATGTGTGATCAGGAGTGACAGAGGGTACCTTCTTTTTGAAGGTGGGCTCTTGGAAGCTGCAATTGCACAGAAAGCCTGCTGCTTTGTACCTCAACTGTAGAGTGGTAAAAATATTCTAAATACCCATAGCTACAAAAATTCTCTCTCACTTTTTTTTTTTTTTTTTGAGTTGGAGTCTCGCTCTCTCACTCAGACTGGAGTGCAGTGGCCGCTTCCAGCCACCGCAGCCTCGACCTGCTGGGCTCTGGAGATCCTTCCACCTCAGCCTTCCAAGTAGCTGGAACTACAGGCGCGCGCTACCATACCTGGCTAATTTTTTGATTTATTGTAGAGATGAGGTCTTGCCAAGTTGCCCAGGCAGGTCTCAAACCCGCGGGCTCAGGCAATCCACTCACCTCAGCCTCCCCAACGAGGGATTACAGGCTGAGCCACCGAGCCCAGCTCTTTTTTTTTTTTTTTTTACTTGCATATATTTGCTGCTGTCTGGGGACTGATCTTTAGGGTTTGTACCAAAAACCAAGGTGGGTTAATAGGAATCAGGGTCTTTATTCATACAAGTAGGATCCTTATGGGTTTGTAGAAACAGAATCTGTTTTCTTCTCTTCCCAATACTTTTCTTATTTTCTGTAAGTTGTCTGAGCACTTTTAGACACATGCTTTCAAAGTTTTGCTTTCTATTCCCTGGATATTAATTGTTTTAAATATATATTTAAGAGACACCTAATAGGACTTCTGTGCTGCATTGTTCTAATTGTTTTTACAAATATTTTCTTGTGTAATTTATTTAATCCTCACCGTGACTCAGTGAGGCAAGAAACTGCTATTATTCTCACTTTACAAACGTGCAAACTGAGGTACAGAGGGGTTATATAATTTATTAGCCCCGGGTCAAACAGCCAGTAAGTGGAGTAGACAGGATTCAGACCTAGGCAGTGTTGCTCAAGGGTTTGCACTTTTAGCCAGCTTTCTATGTGATCTATAATCATTTTACTTGGGGGACAGGCCAGGATACTGGGGATTACAGTGTGTTAAGTCTCTACAGGCTCCCCCCCTGGCTTTGTTCCATGGTTGACTCCAGTGCTGTCTACTTCTGAAGAATAAACTGAGTTAGGTCTGGGGATGAGAGGGTGAGTAGTGGGGAGCGTTTCTGCTCTTGATTTATTGATGCTATACTATTTGTAATACTTTTATACAATGAACTTATGTGACATTTGTAGTTTGAGTTTTAAAAATAAAAGTTGTCTTTGAAAAAAATCTTTTGACATATGCTTAGCTTCAAATTTTAGAAAGGCATATTCTAAATATAAAGAGGCTTAAAAAATTAAAAGTTTACCAGAAAGCATTTTTTTAAAGCTAATTCCAGCATCAGAGTATTCCTTAGTGTAATTTACCATTTCTGTCATCTTCAAGGGCTTTCTGTAAGCTCAGTTCATCTGAAGATTATGAGGTATAGTCAAAATTGAGAAATGATTTTGTTCTCATTATTGTATCTAGCAGGTGAAATACAGTATTTGAAAATATGGATTATTAAACTACTTGTTTTGGAATCTAAAAAATGCATTTTTACTTAGTACAGAAGGTAGAGATGAGGAAAAATAGGGACTGAGTTGTCCCTATGGAAGAAACACTAGGTAGGAGAGAAGGATATTTCATTTATCATTCTTTCAGTTGTTAGTTGTAAGTGATATAAATTCAGTATGTTGCCAAGAGTTGAGTTGCATCATATAGAAATTCAGGACATAGGTCCCATGAAGTTAAAATTAACCTTGAAAACCCAATATATAACCAACTTGTGGACCCTTAGCAGCTCAAAAGTCAACAATTAACCTCATTGGTTAATACATCTTTGAAGCAGTATAGTGTAGTGGTTAACTTCCTGGGGTCTGAACCCAACTCTGCCTTACTAGCTGCATGACCTTGGATAAGTTACTTAAGCATTCTGCCTTAGTTCCTACATCTATAAAATGGCAGTATTTACCTCATTGTGTTCTTGCTTTGATTACATGAGCCAATAAGATATTAATAAAATGCTTACTACTTTTTACATAGCAAGTGCTGATTCAATGTGAGTGATTATTGTTCGTATTAGCTTTGTCTTTTTATTTTGACTTTTGTGGCATTTCTTGTGGGGCTGTAAAGGTCATGTCTAGTCGGAGGTGGGTGGGGAGTTTAGAGTAAGGAATACATAAAAGAGAGAATTAGGGAAGGCGAAGAAGTACATGAGTTGAATTATTATAGACTGCTATTTGGGTCAGAAAGAATTTTACAGCCGGGCTCGGTGGCTCAGCCTGTAATCCCTCGCCTGGGGAGGCTGAGGTGAGTGGATTGCCTGAGCCCGCGGGTTCGAGACCCCTCTGGGCAACTTGGTGAGACCTCATCTCCACAATAAATCAAAAATTAGCCGGGCGTGGTAGCGCACGCCTGTAGTTCCAGCTACTTGGAAGGCTGAGGCGGAAGGATCGCCGGAGCTCAGCGGGTCGAGGCTGCGGTGGCCGGGAGCGGCCACTGCACTCCAGTCTGGGCGACAGAGTGAGACTCCAACTCAAAAAAA
>CAUYQG010168019.1:0-34935 GCA_963574415.1 Tarsius wallacei | reverse complement strand
CTCTGCCTCTGTTTCCAAGACCATCTGTAGAATTCCGCCCTCTTCCTCCTTACCCTGCACGCTGGCAAGACAAGCTTGTTCCCATCAGGGCCCTTGACCATTGCTCTTTATCTTGCCCAGAGCACTCTTCTCCAAGAACTGAGTTCTACTTGAGGCCGCCATGTCAGAGAGCCCTTTCTTGACTGTGCCTTCCTTTTTTCTCCTCCTTTAATTTTTATTTTAAATTGTGGGGTACAGTTCAGGGCTAGGTGTACAAATATTCATTGTGCAGGTACCCTTATTGATGAGGTGTGCCCCCTTCCCCAGGCAGATACTGGCTGTGCCTTCTAAAGTGCTGTCCAGTCCCCCGGTCGCTTTGCACCATATCATCATGCTGTTTTTCTCAAAGCATTTATTATTGAAAATCAGTGTATTTATTTGCTTATTTGATGGTTGTCTCTGTAAGCATCTGGGTATAATATTCTGAGTGCAGGGACGTAGTCTCTTAGAGCCAAGAACAGCATTTGACATATAGAAAATGCTAAATGGATATGATTTAATACATGCAGGTATAAAATAAGTGCTAAATGTCCCACTTTTATAAATCTTGTTCCTGCATACTCAAAATCAAATCATAAGACAGGCCATAGAGGACATGAAAGGTTTAAAGAATGGCTTGCTCTTCTAAAGGGGTGGCGGGCGTGGGGGAGCCTTCTCTTTTCTTTGTCTGCAGTTTGTTTCCACAAATCAAGAACTTACCACTGCAAGTTAGACCCAAGGCAATACTTAAAAATGGAGGGCTTGGTTATGTGTCGACTGTGGAACTGGGGCTTTGTTTCTTTCTGGCCGGGGTCTCACTCTGTCACCCAGGCTGGAGTGCAGTGGCATGAGCTCTTACTGCAGCCTCAGACTCCTGGGCTCGAGTGACCCTCCCTCCTCAGCCTCCTGAGTAGCTGGGACTATAGGTGTGAACCACCACACCCATATAGTGTTTTTTTTTTAAATTTTCATTCTTTTGTAGAGATGAGGCCTCACGGTGTTGCCCAGACTTGTTTCTTTTTTAAAAGAAATATTTCAACCAATACTGTATGAAGGTGTATTTAAAGAACCCTCAAAAGCCAGGGTTCTCAATTTTTAAAACTCTCTTTGCTATCTGGGGATGTTATTAAAGTCTGAGTGTCTGAAGAAGATAGTGTCAGGAAAGAAAATATACTAAGTCTGCATGTACTGATGGCCTCGGTTATTGCTCGCCAATGTTTATGGCCCCACCCAGGAAAAAGTCCCACACCATATGGCCAAGAATCTAGGCCGTCGATGGCGAGATGTAGCCAGCAATAACCATCCCTAAGTAGATTTTTGGCAGGAGAAACATAACTGAAGATTAGGGAGTAAAAGAGAGCTGAGGACTTCCACGGACCATCTGGGACCACAGCAGAGGTGGCTTGTGTTGCCGTGACGCCCTTAGACAGCCCCTTCCGAATTGCTCAGAACACCACTTCTGGGCATGTGGAGCCGATCTCTCACTGAGGGGATGGAAACACAGCCTAAACAAGGTCCAATTAGGAAAGCATCTCCACGGGAATGACTCTCTCTGGCGAGGGACACAGCCAGTGATGCCGTAGGTATCTCCCAACTCCCCTTCCCAGGCTTGAGTCACTTCCTTCCTCAGCAGATAACAGGCAGTCTGCAGAGCCTTGACTGGGTAAAAATCGACGCACAAGGGTGGACTCTTCCTCCAGCGCTGATCTAACCCAGCTGAGCTCCGGACTTGGATCAGAGGGGCCCTTGCCCAGCCGTCTCCCTCTTCCCTTCCACCACGGAGTCAGGACAAACGGCCCAGTTTTTTCATTGTAAACCCACTGATAATATTAATTAGTTATTTATTTTAATGTTTAAAGTCAGCTGACAGATGTAAGTTGTGGAGAGCAAAGGGAAGTTTAGACTTGGAGTAGATGTTAATTCGTGAATGATTGCTCTAATCCAACCAGTTCCTACTCATGTGATGTCAGTTAATTAATTTTTTTAAGGCTTCACTCACCTGGTCTTATCCTACAAGGCCCAGGTGAAATATTAAGCTCCTATGAGACTCCTTTCTGGTGGTCACCAAATAAAAGTGAGCACCTTCACGCTTTATTTTCAGACGCCACTTGCATTTTTTAGGAATGATACATTATACATTATATTTACATGATGATGTTTATTGAAATAATTATAATACACATAATTATTAATGTATCATAAATATAATGTATACATTCTATTTAATCATTTCTCTTGTTCCCTATCTCTAATAGACTGCGGTCTGGTTGAGGAGGAGGTCTATGTCTTTGTAAACAATTTGTAAACATATTTTGCCAACAAGAGATACTTATTCACTGAGCAAAGACTTTATGTTTGTTGATCAAGTGAGTGAATAAATGACCTTGTCATTTATTGTAATTGAGAAAAAAATACAGAGCCCTTCTGCAAGTCAATGACAAGGGAACATTGGTTGAATGCCTCGCAAACGGCAAGCAGTTTTCTTTCTTTCTTTTTTTCGAGTTGAAATCTTACTCTGTCGCCCAGGCTGGAGTGCAGGGGCCTCTCCTGGCCACCGCAGCCTCGACCTGCTGGGCTCCGGCGATCCTTCCGCCTCAGCCTTCCAAGTAGCTGGAACTACAGGCGCGTGCTACCACACCCGGCTAATTTTTTTTTTTTTTGATTTGTTATAGAGATGAGGGCTCGCCAAGTTGCCTGGGCAAGTCTCGAACCTGTGGGCTCAGGCATTTCACTCACCTCGGCCTCCCAAAGCGCGGGATCACAGGCTGAGCCACCGAACCCGGCCGAATCTGTGCCTCTTAACAGGTGATACTCATACAGTTTGCCTCCTCTCTCCATTCCGGTAAAAAATGCTCCAGTAAATAATAAAGTCAAGCACTCATCTGAGAGTCCTCTCAGTATTTTTCCTTGTTTCCCCATTCTCGGGCTGAATTAAAAAACATTATCTGGGTATGGCGGCGCACACCTGTAGTCTCAGCTACTCCCGAGGCGGAGGTGGAAGGATCAGCTGAACCCAGGAGCCAGAGGCTGCAGTGAGTCATGACCCTGCCACTACACGCCAGCCTGGATGACAGAGGGGGACCTCAACTCAAAGAGAAATAACTTCAAACAATGTAGACATTTCAGAGCAACTTCTCCTAAAGCTGAGTAGAGAGCTTAGAAAGACCTGCTCCCTCATCCCTGCTCTTGCTGGGGAGGGCATGACTGTGTTTCGCTAAACGTGGGGACATCACTGCATCACTGCCATCTTGCTAAAAATCACGAGGCGAGAGCTTCCCAGAAGTCGGTCCGCTTGGGTCCTCCAGAAACCTGCTCCTCGGGAAGAATCCACCCCAAGGCACTCCACTGTGACACCGCCTGACGGGTGTGGGGAAAGCTGCCAGGTGAGGCGCTGCAGGTTGCTCCTCTGTGAGACTTCCTGGCAGGTGTCAGGGGAAGCTGCCGGGTGACAGCGCTGCAGCAGCAGGAACTTAGAGCCGCCATCCTGGAGCTGGAGAAACACGCGGCTCTGTAGCAGCCAAGTGCCGGGAGGTCACCTGTGCTGCGGGTTGGAGCCCTGCAGAAGAGCTCCCTGGGGACACCCTGCCTTCCGAGAGAGCACAGCACAGCTGGGGGCAAACCTCTTTTCTCCATGGACACGCTGAATCATGCCAGTGGGTGATGGAAGATATTTAAAGGGCCCAGATTATTTTCACGGAGCAGGAATGAATGGGTTTGCCTCCTCTCTCCATTCCGGTAAAAAATGCTCCAGTAGGAGTGGGTAGGCAACACGGCGTAGCCAGGACAGTACCTGATACAGGCTAAGCACACCCCTCTCTAGGGGCTGGTACTGTTTAAAAGGGACATTGGAGAGTGGGAAAAGAAAGGACAGGGTGGAAGGGGAAGGAAGGAAGAGTGAGAGTGGTGGCCGCTAAGGAGGGACTTGGAAGGGGCAAGAGAGAGGAGACCCCTGGTCTCGGGCCACAGACGCTCACCACTGCTAACAAGCACGGTTTCACGACAAAGTTCCAAATATTCTTTTCTTCGCCCTATACGTTAGTATTATTGCTTTTTTACAGTCATATTTCTCTGAGTCATTGTGATGTTTTGTAAGTTGAAAGTCCTATAGAATTGATCCTGGGCCGGGCTCGGTGGCTCAGCCTGTCATCCCAGCACTTTGGGAGGCCGAGGCGAGTGGATTGCCTGAGCCTGTGGGTTCGAGACCAGCCCTGGCAACTTGGCGAGACGTCTCCCTGCAATAAATCAAAATTGTGCTGGGTGTGGTAGTGCGCGCCTGTAGTTCCGGCTACTTGGAAGGCTGAGGCGGAAGGATGGCCAGAGCCCAGCAGGTCGAGGCTGCTGTGGCTGGGAGCGTGCCACTGCACTCTAGCCTGGGCAACAGAGTGAGACTCCAACTCAAAAAAAAAAAAAATAGAATTGATCCTGAGTTGGGAATCAAGAACAATTGTGAGAGCCTCGCCTTGCCTTCCATGTTTTCTTCTTTAGAATACTTCTTCCCGGAGGTGAAGGGAGCTCCTTTGTAGGACAGAGACACTGAAATATCAGTCACAAAAACATCGTTTCAGATTCAAAAGAAACATTGGAACTATTGCGTCTAATCCACACATTCGAGGAAAAGGGAACTCTGACACGGGGGCTTGTGTAGGATATTTTGTGATGATGGGTCTCCATCAGTCATATGGGGAACTTTGGGAATAAAAGATCAAATGCATGAGTTATACAATCTTTTTTATGCCTGCGAGTCTTCTTAGACTAGCTCTCCTGGTTGCCAGTCTGTCCCGTGGGCCGAGGGCATGGTCTGTGCATCCTGTGATGTGTTGTACCCCGGGGGTCAGAACTCTAGAAGCAGCAGAAAATGTCAGCGTGAGGCCAGGGCTCTGGATAGAGCCAGATGCCTGGATTCTGCCGAGGAGTGGTGGAAACAGACCCAGTGGGGTGAGACACAACCTGGGGACAGGAATGACGCTGTGTGACTCGACTCCTAGTTCATTTGCTCAGAGCTCACTTCTTACGTAAAGGAGGTTTCTTAAAGATACCCAACAAACTGCATTTTTGGAATAAAAACAGAGCCACGGTTTTTAAAAACAATCACGCAGCCATGTGCAATCTATACAGCTTTCTGGAGGCGTAGCAGGGAACACAGCCTTCTGGAATATCTCATTGAGTGCCCTGCACTCTTCTAACCAAGAGGAGGGTCTCTGGCAAGCTGCCCACCTCACAAGCCTGGTCTCAAACTGCAGGCTCCCCAGGGCTTGCCATGATGGTTTTCATTTAGGCCTGGTCAGGCCCCCCAAGTGGAGGCCTCGAGTTGCTTCTGAATCAACTCTGTCATGCAATACTCAGGGTGCCAGGTTTAGAAAAAAAAAAGAAAAGAAAAGCAAAACAAGAAACACTCTTGAAGTCCAGAAAAGCTTGGCTCAAGCCTACGCACATAATAAAAAATAACAAAGAGGGGAAAAGTGTGAGTTTGCTCTTATAAAAAACATGGAGTCAGTGCTTTTATTTATCACCAACACTGAGTGTCAAGGCTTGGCCACAGCAGTTGCCGTTAAGCATTGGGGAGAGAGTCCTTGTGGCGACCGTGTGGCCCACCTTTTCCACGTCCCGCCGAGTACCCAGGCAGGGCGGTCAGACCCAGAGCAGTCTCTGGCAGAGATGGGGTTCCACATTCAGTGCAGTGCTTATCCTGCCCTGGGCGGCCAACTTCGGCTGTGCTCCGGGCTAGTCTTCCAAGCCAAGAGGAAAGAGAAGCAAAGGGGGTTTTTTCCGTCCTTTAAACCTCCAGCTGAGCCCAGGCTTCGAGAGGCAAACAAGGACTCCCATATTCCTGCTCCTGACCTTTTCTGCAGCTCAGTCCCAGGACTGGGAGGATTTAAACCCCTGTGTCTCCACCCTGCTTGGAGAGCGTCATGGAAATGTCCAGCAGGGTTGTATTTCACGTTCACTGCAGCCCAGGGATGTCCTGCGTGCCCTCGTCACCGGTGCCGCCTCCACCCTTGGGCTTCGATGGCACGGTGCCGGCTCTGCAGTTGGTGATGGGCTTAGTCATTAAACCCTATTTAAGTGCAGAGCGCCGACATTTCGAATGCAAGCTGCAGAACTGAATAGCCTACGGTTAAACCTTAGCTCCACTGTTTAAACATTGCGTAACCCCAATCTAGTCAGTCAACTCCCTGAGCCTGTTTCCTCCTTGAAAAGATGGAGACAAAGCAAACGTTGCTAAGTTCTCCTCTGTGAAATGCATTCAAAGCCCTTTCAACTCAATCTTCACAACATTCCGATGAGACAGGTAATAGCACGATTATCACCCCCATCTTATTGAGGATAACTGGACACAGAGTGTTTCACTAATAGGCCCAGGTGGCATGAGCGCACAGTGGGAGGGGATTTAACCTCAGGAAGTTTAGCTGTAGTGACCCACCACTGTGGGTAGGGTCCAAGCTCTGTATTACATTGCTTCTTCCGCTTGAATGGAAAGAATAGCACCTAGCTCGGAGGGTCAGGGCGATGCTTGGACGAGCTTTGAATAAGAAGTATTTAGTGCAGTGCCTGGGACATAGTCATCACTTAATACATGGTAGCCATAATATTATTGTAAGAGTGATGACACTGTGACAGTTACAAGAAGGTGGTGCTGGCAATAGCAACAAATTCTGAGGCAGTTTCGTCCACCTTTCTCAAGTATAGGCCACTTCTCGAGGACAGAGATCTGTGGCCACGGGGAATCTCATCAACTCAAGTTGATGGTAACAGAATGAGCCTCTTACCTCTTTAAAAATAAAGACCTACTTAGGGCCCTATAGTCTTTAGGTGATGATGTGAAGAGTCAGGAAAGAAGAAAAAAAAAAAGGAAAAGCGTCAAGGCTACCTCTACCCTCACTCCCCATATTTGACCTAAACCCCAGGCCCTGCACACTGTGATTGCCACACCATGCTTTTTGGGTGGGTGTTAGTCTACAATCCTACCACCAAAGACACAGAACATTCTGGAGGCTAAGATAACGGTAGAGGTGCCTCAGCCGAGGGGTTACTGCCCGAGCTGAAGTCCAGCCCAGACGCATGGTACCCGGTTACCGGGTGGTCCCCGATCACCATTTGTGGAGAATCACAGAAACGAACTGCGCGGAGCCCCAGGGAAAGAGCCACCCTGCCTCTCTGCAGCACGTGCTTAGTGGACAAGCGTTTATCGAGCATCTCATGCACACAAGGCGCAGGCTGGCTCACGTGTCCACAGGCCCCGCACGGCAGGTGTTCAGAAGGCGCTGAGCTCCGAGGCTGTCGGGTAGGAGGCAGCTGTCCAGGAAGACATCAGACAGGAACATGGACTCATAATCCCAAATGTCTCCCGCTCCTCTTCGGTTCTCTGTGGGTAAAAATAGCTCGGTTGTCAAGAAACCTGTAAGTAGTGACACGTCGTCTCTCGCTAAACAGATGCATGCACTTGTTATTAAATGAAACTCTAAAAGATTGCACAATATAAGATGGACCTATCATAATACTACGTATGCAAAATGTGTTTTCATGTTTAAATAATAAATATTAAGAGGAGACCACACTGATCGCCAAAATCCAGGGCCTAAATGCTGTCCCTGTCGATCTCAAGACGGAGTCACGGTACCCAGTGTTTCCCCTGAACTTTAGTTCACCACTGGTTAAGAAGATTGGTTTTGAGGCAAAACTGTCAATATTTCTAAGTGGGCAAAACCCAATGAACACATTTTAGAGACATCAACGATTTTGTGATCACAGGTTGTTGTGGGTTGAATTGTGTTCCTCCCGATACATATCGAGGTGTTGAAGCCCTAACGTTCAACAGCTTGGAATATGCACTGATTTGAAAATGGGGTCCTGGCTGATGTAATTAAAATGAGAGCATTCTGAAACAGAGCGGGCGCTGACCTGGTATACCTGGGGGCCTGTGAGAAGAGGCAGGGGACACAGTGGAGACGGCCATGGTAGGACAGAGGCCGAGACTGCGTCAAGGAAGACCAAGGGTTGCCGGCAACCTCGAGAAGCTGGGAAGAGATAGGAAGCCTTCCCCTAGATCTGTCAGAGGACACATGGCCCTGCCTGTACCTTGATTTCAGACTTCTGGCCTCCAGAACCGCGAGAGGACGAACTTCTGTTTTAAGCCACCCAGTTTTTCATATTTTATTACGGCAGCCCCAAGAAACTGATACACAGGTCATTCTGAGAATAAAGCCTAATTTAGTTTAGAATATAAGAAACACCTCTGAGTCAGACATTATGTATCTGTTTATTTTGGAGTCGGAGTCTCACTCTGTCACAGCGTGCAGTGGCATGCTCACAGCCACTGCAATCTCGACCTGCTGGGATCAGTTGATCCTTCCTCCTCAACCTTCCAAGGAGCTGGAACCACAGCCGTGCACCACCCCGCCCTGCTAATTTTTTGATTTATTGTAGAGACAAGGTCTTGCCGTGTTGTTTGGGCTGGTCTTGAACCACTGAGCTCAGGCAATCCTCTCGCCTCCGCCTCCCAAAGTGCTGGATTTATAGATGTGAGCCACCACACCTGGCGTGTGCTTTATTAACCTGACTAATGTTTCCTGTCTGTCTATCTTGTATACCCAGTGTTTAATAAGAGTTTGGTGGAGGCCATAGCCGAGGCATTAAATCCACCAAGTGCCTGCCAACCAATGAATGCATAAGGAAAGTATAATCTATCTATCTACACATAGATATAGATGCACACACACCATGGGAAACTAGGTTGTCTTTAAACAACATGGATGCACTCGGAAGGACATGATGGTGAGTGAAATAAGCCAGGCACAGAAAGACAGGTACCTCATGTCCTCACTTGCCTGTGGAATCTAAAGCGATTGAATACATAGAAGCAGAGAGCAGGATGGTGGTCACCAAGGAGGGGGAGCGGGGAGCAGAGAGGTGATGGTCAAGGTTGCAATGTTTCAGTTTATAGGAGACGTACATGATAAGTATTCGAGGTGATAAATACGTTAATTTGCTCGATTCAGTCATTCCCCATAATATACTTATATCATAGATCACTTGCCTGCCATAAATATATGCAATTAAATTTGCCAGTATCCAATAAATAAATAGTGCTCAGTGACAAAAATGAATGAATGAATGAACACAACTTAAGGTGATCTCTTCGTCTGGATGCCTGTGGACCCAGTTCCGGCTATCAAAATCCACCTGCTTTTTAAGGCACGACTCCAATACTCGCCCGTGCCCCAGGAGATCGCTCCTGGCTCTTCCTGCAAAGATACGGTAACTTTCTCAAGATGTCATTTTTGTCCCCTTGAGCGGAAGGACAGCTTTATTCACCTCTATAGTCTCCAGCATGACTAGCCCTAACTTCGTATGAAACAGCGCTCAGTTGCTCCTAAATAAATGTCTGGTAGACTGAACTGAGCTCCTGACTTTCCCGCTGCCTTTGTTTCCACTTTCTCACGGTCTCTGCCTCGTGACCTGCCAAGCCCTGTGCCCTTAAACCACACTGTGAAGATCAAGAAGTTCAGAGCAACCGTCACGCGGAGAGAAAGGAAGGCAGGTGATGGGGCAATCCTCAGGTTAAAAGACGCGAAAGAGACCGAGCGCAGCGGCTCACGCCTGTAATCCCAGCACTTGGGGAGGCTGAGGTGGGAGGATTGCCGGAGCCCAGGAGTTCGAGACAGACAGCCTAGGCAACTTGATGAGACCTTATATCTACAGTAAATTTTAAAAATTGTCAGACGTGGTGGTGCGTGTCTGCAGTTCCAGCTACTTGGAGGCTGAGCTGGAAGGATCACCTGAGTCCCGCAGGTTGAGGCTGCGGTAGCCATGAGTGTGTCACCGCATTCCAGCCTGGGCTGCAGAATGACACTCTGACTCAAAAAAAAAAAAAAAGACACGAAGACCCAGCTATCACATTCAAGGAGTGGAGCCTTATAGATCCCAATCTGAAGCAACAATTGTGAAACATTTTCAGACAACCAGGAAAGCTGAATATGAATAAGACAGTATTAGATGATATTGGTAAAATTATAGTAAACTGCATTGGCTGTGATAATAATCTTGTCATTAAGGAAGAAATCCTTCTGAACTTTTAGAGACATTAAAAAAGGTGAAACAAATATGTTAAAATGTTATCAATTGTTAAATCTAGATTATGTGTTTGGAGAATCATTATATTGCTCTGTTTGTTTATATGTTCAAAAGCTGTTCACAGAAAACAAATAAGGAATGTCAAATATGTCATAGATTTAAATGTAAAAAAAATAAAACCATAAAACAAAAAAAATTCTGTTTAAATTTTTTTTTTAATTTTAAAGATGTGGGGTGCAATTCAGGATTAGGTATACAGTGGTCACTGTACAGGTAAAGTTTCGGCTTCCTTTGGTCCCCACTTTGCCTGGTTTGCGATCAGGTACCCTTATTGATGCTGTGCCCCCCACCCCCCCGCAATATCCTACTACTGCCAATCCCTTTCTTATAGTATTATGGTAAAAACTATAAAACTTTGAGAATATACAAGAAAATATTTGGAACCTAGAGCTTGGTGAAGCCTTTTTAGACTGGAAAACAAAAATCAGTATTCTTAAAAAGAAATACTGATAAATTGGACTTCATAAAAAGTAAAAAGAAGAAAAAAGAAAATTGCTCTGAGAAAGACTTAATTAAGAGGATGGCAGACAAGCTACAGACTAGGAGAATACACTTGTAAAATGCACGTCTGATGAAGAACTTGCTTCTAGAACAAAGAACACTCAACGCTCAACAGCAAGAAGGCAAACAACTCAACTAGGGACTGGGCAAAAGATACGGCTGGAAGACAATACATTTCACCAGAAAGGCTAGTCAGACGGAAAGTGAGAACGTGCGAAGGTTTTCCGTGTCGCTCGCCATGAAGTAAATGCAGACTAAGACCACGCCAAGATATTACAACACACCCAGGAGAGTGGGAGTAAAACCACGACCACGCCCCGATGCTGGTGAGGACGCAGAGAAGCAGGATCTCTCCTGGGGATCTGGTGGGAAATACGGAGTGGAACCATCACCTGGAAAAACCATTCGGCAGTCTCTTTAAACGTATCCAAAAAGGAGCACACACTTACCGCACAGCTGAACACGTGGGCTTCTGGACCTTTGTCCGGAGGAAGTGAAAATCCCGTTCGTACAAACACAGTATGTGAATGTTCACGGAAGCCTCATTTCTAGTAGCCCAAAGCAGGAAACGATCCCAATTTCCCTTTGCTAGGTGAATGACTACACGAAGAGTGGTACATGCACACCACGGACTATTACTCAGCACGAAGAAAGAATGAACCATTGATAGGCCACAGCTCGGATGAATCTCAAGGGAATTATACTCAGTGAGAAACAGCAGCCACTCTGGAGAGGCCACATGCCACACGCCACACGATCCCACTTTTCTGACACTCTCCGCATGACAACGGCATGGAGATGGAGACAAGCGTGGCGGTTGCCAGGGGTTAGAGGTGGTGTGGGGGGAGTGGGTGTGGTTATAAAGATAACTTGAGAAGGGCTTTGTGGGAATGAAACGGCTGAGTGTCTTCACTGCAGGGGCGATTGCTTGCGTCTACACATGTGATGAACATGAGGCAGACCGGCCCATACACATCGTACCAACGTGGGTTTCCTGGTTTTCATATTTTGCTGTGATTATGTGAGAGGTAACCACTGAAGCCCCAGGTGAGAGGCACTCAGATTTGTCTGTACTATCTTTACAACGTCTGATGAATCTATACTTATATAACATAAAATGTGAAACACTAATTCAAAAATGATGAATTGCCTTCCAGGCGATTTCTGGGCTCTGCAGCATCACCCCATGTGCTCACAGCCAGACACCTCTTTGCTTTAGCGTCTCCTTTGCCTCGACTTCCCTTTCAGCCCAGCCTGCTTACTCCAGTCGCCTTTTCACAGCATTCAGCAATGATCACTTCATGCCCTAATCACAATGGCCTAGCATCTTTCAGATAAAAACACCTAAAGAGCCCATCATCACACAGAGGCACGCTCACATCCACCGCAGCCTTGACCTGCTGGGCTCAGGCCAACCTTCTGCCTCAGCCTTCCAAGTAGCTGGATCCACAGGCACGTGCCACCACACCTGGCTAGTTGTTTCATTTTTTGTAGAGACGAGGTTTCGCCAAGTTGCCCAGGCTGGTCTCGAACCCCTGGGTTCAGGCGGTTCTCTCGCCTCCACCTCCCGAAGTGCTGGGATGACAGGCATGAGCCACTGAGATCGGCCCACACAGAGATTCTGATTTAGAAAGGCTTGAGAGGCCAGCAACCTACATTCCCAATGTGCTCCTGGAGGTGGTGGGGACAGGAACTGCACTCGGTCTGAGGGTGCAGTGCTTGGCATGCTTGGCCCATAGTCAAGGCCAAACCCGGTCTCCACTCTGTGTGATATTCACCATGATGCATAACTTCTCTGAGCCTTGCTTCTCCAAAGGGTAAGCTACCTAGCCCATAGCTTATTGTGAAAAAATGAGAGAATGCACGCCACGGGAATACGTCTTGGGGGCACTTGACCCACGGCCGCTCATTCCATCATTGCCACCATCAGCACCTTGGGAACATGCCTGAGCACATGTCACTGTCATGTGTCTCATGTAGCACAAACAGCAACTCCTCTGAAGCCCGCTTTGCATCATGTGTGCCTGTCTGAGCCACACAGATATTCTTTCACGTCTGTGTGTGTGCACACTTTGGGATGTAGAGGTGGGGATAAAAGACAGGCTGTTTGCTTCTGCGCATTCGTTAATTTTCCAGATTATGTGAGCAGGCTGGAAGTCAGTGCCCAGGTCAGTTACTCTCTGGGCTCACGTTACAAAGCGAAGCGTCACAGAAGGGACAACGTAGCTCGGAAAGTGAGGGAGGACTGGGGTTGCAGAGGAGCGGGGCCCTCGGCCTGAGTCTGGTCTCTCGGCCTCAGTCCAGGGCCCCTCTCAGCATGCCAGGCGGTCCATTCTGTATCTTCAGAGTCCTGAGGTGCGAACAGCCCAGACTGCCTGTAATTCGGCTCTCAGCGCCCATACCACCCCGCCACCTCCGCTGAACCCTGGTTCAGGAACTACCCACGAATTCAGCTCTTCTTTGGGGTATGATCTGTCTCAAAAACCCACAGGGGAAATACGAATCTGGGGAAATTTTTAGGAATGTACCACTGTGCTAGTGTGTGACTTTGTAGTATCGCATGCTGTTTTAAAAGATAGTTTCCTCATTGAAGCTCTTGTAATGGTTCATAAACCAGGATATCTGGGTCTTTCTCTGACCCTGGGCAGGGCTCCTGTCTGGTCCCCATCTTCTCGTCTGTTAGGTAAGACATTTGACCAGCAGGTTTCTAGTGGCCCTGCAAACTCTAGGATTTGGAGGCTGATTCACTAAAGAGACTTTTATTTTATTTATTTTATTTTTATTTTTTTATTTTTTTTGAGTTGGAGTCTCAGTCTGTCGCCTAGACTGGAGTGCAGTGGCCGCTCCCGGCCACCGCAGCCTCAACCTGCTGGGCTCCGGCGATCCTTCCGCCTCCGCCTTCCGAGTAGCTGGACCTACAGGCGCGCGCTTCCACACCCGGCTTATTTTTTTGATTTATTGTAGAGATGAGGTCTCGCCAAGTTGCCCGGGCGGGTCTCGAACCCGCAGGCTCAGGCAATCCACTCACCTCGGCCTCCCAAAGTGCTGGGATGACAGGCTGAGCCACCGAGCCCGGCACTAAAGAGACTTTTACAAAGGCTAATGCCTCAAACTGTCCCCTGCCCCCCTAGTTATTAGCAGGAGTGAGGAGTAGAGGAAAGAAGAATGGCCTCGGGACGCGATTCAGGTCCAAATTCCGTTCTGCAAACCTCCGGCAGTGCAGGCTTGGGCACCTGGAGATGCTCTCTGTGAGCCTCTGCTTCGTCCTCTCTGCACACTACTTGCCATGATTAAACACCCTAACATGTGCAGCTGCTGGGGTAGCGTGGCCTCCCCGATCCTGCCATGTGGCCTCTCCTTGCTTTGCCCGTCTTCCCCCCTTGTTCCTTTTCTCTGACCTATGCGCTTCCAGACTTCTTTTTATCCCTGTGACCTGGATATGTATTTTCTGGGTGCTGAGAAAATACGGCACTATTCATTTGCCCAGCAATTATTTAGCCAGTGCCTAACAGATGGCTGGCACAATTTTGGCTCCACAGGAAGTAGTCTTAAGAAAATAGTTTCCTTTCTTTTCTTTTTTTCGAAGCAGGGTTTATTGAGAGGACAGAAAAGCTCCCACAGTGGGAGGAGACCCAAGGGGGTTGTCCGAGAGAATAGTTTCTTAATTTTTTCGCAGTCCAAATTCGTTGCTAAACTTGGTTCCTGAATTTCTTTCTGCGCGTTCCATCCTCCTTATATGACTCCAGTATTGCAATTTCCTAGCATTTGAGAAGCCAATTCAGTACTGTAAAAATGATCAGAAACCCTTCACGTTTTCAAGTAATTTCATATTTAATATCTCATTGGATCCTCCTAAAAATAATCCTATGAGTATGCTGTCTGGAGTTATTAGCTCTGTTTGACACTTAAGAAAACGGAGGAGGCCGGGCTCGGTGGCTCAGCCTGTAATCCTGTGCTTTGGGAGGCCGAGGTGAGTGGATTGCCTGAGCCCGAAGGTTCGAGACCCACCTGGGCAACTTGGCGAGACCTCATCTCTACAATAAATCAAAAATTAGCCGGGTGTGGTAGCGCACACCTGTAGTTCCAGCTACTTGGAAGGTTGAGGCGGAAGGATCGCTGGAGCCCAGCAGATTGAGGCTGTGGTGGCCGGGAGTGGCCACTGTACTCCAGTCTGGGCGACAGAGTGAGACTCCGACTCAAAAAAAAAAAGAAAACGGAGGCACAAAGAGGTAAGGTCTCTCCACTTCAGTTCTGTGTGTTTTTGTTTTTGCCACATCAGCTCGTTTCTGTCGGAGACTGGTCAGCTGTCCACCAAAGCACGTCCTCTTCTTCCTGTGTACACGATGCATTGCATTTCCCATCAACCTTTGGAGGCGGGTGTGATCACATGTTTGAGTTCTGGTCAACGGAACATGGATGGACATTCTGGATGGCACTTGTGGAGCTGGTTCTAAAGAGTTTCCCAGGAAGCTGCTCCATGCAAGACCAATTTGGGGTTTACTTGTTACAGCAGCCAACACCACCTTCACCTTAATGAGCATGTCCTGCCACTCCTATATTGACTTTTCTCCCTTTCCCAAAAACATCCTGGACCTGTGCCTTCAAGGCACTAACTTTCTATTACTCCTTCAAGGAAGATGTCATATGAACCCCAGGTGTGCTGTGATGCCTTCCGATGAATCCCTTAGAGCACCCTCTCTCTAAATATGTGTATCAACAAAGAGTATTACACATTTTGGTACGTGATTAAGTTGGAGATTTTTGGTCATGTGTAATAGGTTTCTTAATTTGTCACATTAGATTGTCTTAACTTATTACATATCCGATGATACCCCATGAAATATTGAGCATATAGTAAGAACTAATAAATTTCTGCTGATTGATTGGATGTTACAGATTTAATAAGCAGAATTGAAAATACCTGGCATTTCCTGGCCATTTAGTGATTTGCAGTGATTCACTGAGTACCTATTATGAGTTTAGCACTGTTTTAGAAATTAAGACCAAAGTGTATTCCACCTCATCATCTTCCCATCAGTGCAGGCACTCTTAACTTTTTCCACCCTGGAGTTTTTATGCTAGAGTTGGCTGCTTTCTATGTCATGGCAAAGGCTCTCTATTTGCTTCAGTAGGTCTTTTTTTTTTTTTTGAGTTGGAGTCTCACTCTGTCTCCCAGACTGGAGTGCAGTGGCTGCTCCCTGCCACCGCAGCCTCGACCTGCTGGGCTCCGGCGACCCTTCCACCTCAGCCTTCCAAGTTGCAGGAACTACAGGCGCGCGCTACCACGCCCGGCTAATTTTTTTTTTTTTTTTGAATTTATTGTAGAGATGAGGTCTTACCAAGTTGCCCAGGCGGGTCTCGAACCCACGGGCTCAGGCAATCCACTCACCTCGGCCTCCCAAAGCGCGGGATTACAGGCTGAGCCACCGAGCCCAGCCTTCCTTAGGTCTTAAATCCACACAATTTAAGGATCAAATCCTGTTTCTTTCATTCACTTTCTGTATAACCTGGGACACTATCCTTATTCTCCCTGCACTTCTGGCTCTATCACTAAAAGAGAGAGTTATATATAATACACTAGGTTGTCACAATGATAAAATAACATAAAGTGCTTAGGCCTAAATGAACATATCAGATGCTCAGAAAATATCATTTCTCTTTTAGTGTGGCCCAATCATTTTGAAGGAATAGGCCAGCTTTCACGGTGGAGCATGCGGACATTTGGAGTTAACATTTGGGGTGAAGCAGGTGACCAGCTTGCAGGACTAGAGTTGACCAGTGCCTTGTGTTTAAGCATTCCCCCAAGATGCTCAGTTGGGATCTTTTTTTTTTTTTCCGAGTTGGAGTCTCACCCTGTTGCCCAGGCTGGAGTGCAGCGGTACGCTCCCGGCCACTGCACCCTTGACCTGCTGGGCTCAGACGATCCTTCCGCCTCAGCCTTCCAAGTTGCAGGAACTACAGGCACACGCTACCATGCCCAGCTAATTTTTCTCACCATGTTGCCCAGGCTGGTCTCAAACCCGCAGGCTCAGACAATCCTCTCACCACGGCCTCCCAGAGTGCTGGGATTATAGGCTTGAGCCACCGCGCCCGGCCTAGGCTCCTAACAGGATAAGTATGAATGCAGACAATTTGTGTGATCTCTTCATTCAGGAGAAGTATGGAAGAAAACTGTAGTTTTATTGCAAGTGAGAGGTTGGGGGAAACTGACCGTTCCGAATTTTTTACATCTCTTTCTTATGTATTTAGTGGGGGATACTGACATGATTCCTAGTTTTCTGCATCTCTTTCTTTTGTATACAGTCCTTTAGACTTAAAGGTCAAACGAATAACAGCTCAAGCTTGCTTGTCCCAACCTCATGATGATCACGCAGGTGCAGGACTTCCGTACTTGTAAGTGAAACAATGCTGGGGAATATGAAGATGCCGTCCGTACTCAGGCTCTAGGAAGCGCCGCTCACGCCAGGACAGGGAGGCACAGCTGAACAGCTGCACGTGTGAGAGGGATTAGCGATGTCAGTTGACTGCCAGCCCAACATGACTCACCAGCGTGCCGGGACTGCCAAGAGAATAATTTGATCTGGGGCTGAATTAACAGAACTGCAGTGTCCAAACCAAAGGGAGTGATGCTCCTCCCATCTCAGCAAGAATCAGACCACACCTAGTGTCCTACAGCTCATGCTTACCCCAACCCTTTCCAGTGTCCTGGACAGAGGAGCCTACTACATGACGGGAGCGATCATCTAACACTTGGAGGAGAAACTCTTATCCTTAACCTTATCTCTACCATAGACTTTACGATATAAGCCATATTGTCGTTTTTTTTTTCCCCTTTTTATTTTTTTTAACTGATGGAGTCTTGTTGTGTTGCCCAGGCTGGTCTTGAACTCCTAGCCATAAGTGATCCTCTCGCCTTGGCCTCCTGAGTATCTGGGACTTCCGGTGGGCTTCTTTGTGCCTGGCTGTGTTGTTGTTTTATGTGCGAATGCTTACACCTTTGAGGACCAGGATTGTGTCTTTCTCTCTTGTGCATCTGGTGGTATAAAATGGGAAGAAAAGTTTCTTGTTCTACCTTTTCAATTCAGAGCATCAGTCTCTAGAAGCAGTGCCCACCACACTAAACCTGGACATTGTAGTCAAACAGACTGGAATTGAAATTCTGATTAAACTATAAGAAACAAGAAAAATTAGGCAGCTAGTCCTCTAACGCTCAGTTCTATATTTGGGGGTTAGAATGCTTGACTTCATACTTTTCTCTGCCCCCAACCCACCAGACACAGACCTGCAAACATTGACATCCTTATCTTCCCCTTTCACAAAGCAGTGAGAATTGCATCCTGGGAGCTTTGTCTCTATCAAAAAGCAGATGGGGAGGTGAGCAAAGCAGGAACAGAGCAATGCAGAGACAGGAAAACCCTGATATCTGGTGAGAGACAGCACGGGGAGTTTAGACTGAGCAGTAAAGAATCAGGGGCTGGGGATTAGAGAGAATCGCATTTCAAGTCGGCAGCGTTTAAGCAGTTGAACGCATGCCTGGAAACGGGGTCGACACGAAACATCCAACCCTCCCTCCTCGCCTCTCTTCTTGGCTCAGCTATGAATCTGAACACAGGGTTGAACTGACAGCCAAATGGGCAGTGGGGAAAGCCAAGGACAATTTGCATGGACAAGTGTTGGCAAACACCACGTCTGGGTAGCTCCATCCTGCTTTCAAAATTAGTAAAAACAAAACAAAACAACAGATGACATCAACTTATGGTATCAATAAATACAGTATAGTACTGCTAATGTATTTTTTCTTCCTTGAGATTTTCTTAGGAACGCTTTCTTTTCTCTGGCTTATTTTATTGTAAGTTTACAGCATGTAACACAATAACCTACAAAACCTGTGTTAATCGACTATTCAGGTCATCTGTAAGACTTCCAGTCCACGGTAGGCTATTGGTAATTAAGTTATGGGGAGTCAAAAGTTATACATGGCTTTTTTTACTGGGTGGAAGGGTCAGCACCCGTAGGCTCAAGGGTCAACTGTAAAGATAGGGTTTGGTACTATCCCACGTTTCCAGCACCCGTTGGGGGTCTTGGAACATATCCCCAGCATAAGGAGAGACTACTGTGTGTCTGTTTATGAGCTTATTCAATCACCGTCTGTCTTCCTCACTAGACAAGAATTTGTGCAAATTGTGTACCAAGTATACAGAATATCTGCGGAAGGCATGAGTAGTAAATAAATGACTGAATGATTGGACACATTGAGTCATCAAGCAGGATAATATCCACGAAAAGATCCCACAGTATGAAAAGTTAAAACTTTTAAATTATTTTCTTTGGGGGGGATTATGGTGGAGTTACTAGTAATAGACTTGCCTTCTCCTGTAAGTAAACAGAAAACTGACAAAAAACTGTTTTTAGACACTGGGCCAAGGATAGTACAAAACTATAATATCTGAGAGATGGGAAACACAACAGGTATCCTTTTTTTTTTTTAAGTGGGAGTGTCTCCGTCGCCCAGACTGGAGTGCAGTAGCTGCTCCCGGCCACGGCAGCCTCGACCTGCTGGGCTCTGGCAATCCTTCCGCCTCAGCCTTCCAAGTAGCTGGAACTACAGGCGCATGCTACCACGCCCGGCTAATTTTTGGTTTATTGTAGAGATGAGGTCTTGCCAAGTTGCCCGGGTGGGTCTCAAACCCGTGGGCTCAGGCAATCCACTCACCTTGGCCTCCCAAAGCACTGGGATTACAGGGTTGAGCCACCCAACTCGGCCAGGTATACTTTTCTGATTGCTTCAACTTTCTACCTAAAAAGCCCTAGATGACTATTACATTGTATACATATTTAAATTGAAAAAAGACTTCAAAAATCTTTTTCTAAAGAAAAAAATCAGACCCAGATGGCTTCATTGATTAATTTCATAAGCCCTTTAAAGAAGAAATAATACCAACCTTACAGAATATTTCAGAATATCAGGATTAGCATTACCCTGATATCCTGGACAAAGATATTGCATTAAACTTTTTTTTTTTTTTTTGAGTTGAAGTCTCACTCTGTTGCCCAGGTGATCCTTCTGCCTCAGCCTTCCAAGTAGCTGAAACTACAGCATATGCCACCACACCCAGCTAATTTTCTTGTGTGTGTGGTAGAGATGAGGTCTCGTCAAGTTGCCTGGGCTGGTCTTGAACCCATGAGCTTAGGCAATCCTCTTACTCGGCCTCCCAAAGTGCCGGGATTATAGGCGTGAGCCACTGTGCCCAGACTACACTAAGATTTTTTAAAGAAACCTATAGACTGACATTTCTCGCAAACATACACATAGATATCCTTAACAAAATAATAGAAAATTGAATTTACCAACATAAGCAAATACTACATCATGACTATGTGATGTTTTTCCTTGGAGCACAAGGTTAGTTTAGCATCTGAAATATAGTAAATGCAAATTGCCACACTAACAGAATAGAGGAGAGAAATCATATTATCATCACATTAGAGGCAAAAAAGTATTTCCAAATTTATAAAAGATCTCTGCAAGCTAGAAACTGAGGGAAGCCTCCTCGATGTGAAAAAGAGCACTTAATAATCTCACATCGTATTTAACTGCGAAAGACTGAATGCTTCACCCTGTAATTGGAAGAAGTTTGTCTGTCATCAACACTCTCGTGAACATTCTGCTAGTGGACCTAACCAATGCAACAAAGCAAAAAATAGTAAAGCACATACAAAGTGGAAAAAGAAAAACTGTCTTTGTTTGCAGAGAGCAGTATGTGTACAATAAAGAGACTAAAGGATCTACAAACTGTTACCACGACTAGTAAGTATAACAAAGGTTTCCAAATACAAGGCCAATAGACAACAATTAAACATCATTTTGTATATTAGCAGTGAACAATTTGTCAAATTTCAAAAATCATGAGATAGGAATAACTTTAATAAAATACGTTCAAGATCTACTTATACCTAGATTGGAAGATTGAATATTGATAAGATAGCAATTCTATCCAATTTGACCTATAAGATCAAAACAATCCCAATAAAAATTAAACTAAGCTTTTTTCCTATTTTATTTTGCCACAATAGACAAACGGGTTCTAAAAGTTTGTGGAAATACAAAAGTGTTGAGTGGAAGAACTCAGTTGGATGGCTCCTATGACCTAAGTTCAAGATAAGTTATAGGGCTATATGGCATGAGAGTAGTCAAGGGAGCCTGGTATTGGTGAAAAGATAGGCAAATAGATCAATAGAATACAGAAGTACACCTATCTGCTCATATGGTCAACTGATGTTTGACAAAAATGCCAAGAAACTTCAATAGGCACAGGATAATCATTTCAGCAAACCGTACTGGAACAACGGAATATCTATATGGCAAAATTAAACCGTAGAACTTAGCTTTAAATCGATCATACGTGTACATGTCAAGGCTAAATCTATACATCTTCCAGAAGAACAAAGAAGATAAAATATTTGTGAGCCAAGGATAGACAAAGATTTCTTAGATCAAATGGTGAAAACCACTTTTGCCAGTGATGCAGGAATGATGCTCTGGAGGGCCTCATGGCCATTGTGCCACCGCTTTTTGGGGGCCACCCATGGCCTTCTGGATGGCAGTGATGGTGTGGATGCGGTCATGAGTTCCTGCACAATGCCAAGCTGTCATGAAAGGCCTTGGCCGGGGGCTGAGTAGTTGGTGGAGCTGGAGGTGTTGCTGATGAGTGTAAGGTGGTTTGGGAACTTTGTAGTTCACGCCCGTCACAAACATTGAGTCATCAATGGGGCGGGCCAGAAACGATGGCCTTGTTGTCCCCCCCCGCACTCTGCAAGTGAGCCCCTGCCTTCTCCATGGCAGTGAAGACACTGGATCATCATGGTGACCAGATCCCCAGTGATGACAAGCTTCCCCACCCGAAGGTGCGGTGGAACCAGCCATGGGCGGGGTAACACTGGAGCATGTAGACCATGTAGCCGAGGCCAGTGAAGGGATCCCTGATGGCAATGATATCCACTGTGCCAGAGTCGAAAGCAGTCCCGATGCCCAGGCACCCAACACGACCAACCTGTCCTCTGCGGCCTGTGCCATGGTGTTGGGGGTGCATGAGGAGGAACAAAACCAGGACTTGCTTTAAATAAATACGAGTTGACTCCATGTTCATTAGTTCCGGAAGACTGTGACCTTGGTGTGCTGACAGCTCTTTCTGGTCTCCTTGCAAGCTGGTTTTGGCGACCGGCAGGCCAGGAGCACAAGAGGGCGGCCTGCAGCCTACTGTGGTCAGCAGCCTAGGCCGGTCCAACAGCCTGTGAACTGAGTCCTGCCACAGCCACCTGAGCAGAATAGAGATCTTTCCTTCTCCACCTGAATCTGGCCAACAAGGTGACTGCAGCCTTGTCCGAGTCCCTGACGCAGAAGACCCAGCTAAGCCACGCCCAGATCCCCACGGAAATTGTGAGATAAATGTGCATTTATTAAAGCAGGCATTTCATATTGCAGCCATAGAAAATAAAAAAGGGCCAGGTGCAGTGGCTCAGGCCTATAATCCCAGCACTTTGGGAGGCTGGAGTGAGACGATAGCCTGAGCCCACAGGCTCAAAACCAGCCGGACCAACTTGGTGAGACCTCATCTCTACAAGAGATCAAAAAATTAGCCAGGCATGGTGGCGCATGCCTGTGGTTTCAGCTACTTGGAAGGCTGAGGCAGGAGGATCGCCTGAGCCCAGCAGGTCGAGGCTGCGTTGGCCATGAGCGTGCCACTGCACTCCAGCCTGGGTGACAGAGTGAGACTCCAACTCAAAAAAGAAAAGAAAAAAGAATGTCGTGCCTTAAAGCAGGGTGTTGGTGTAATGCATACAAATAAAAAGGCATGAACTATGGACACACACCACATTAGGGACAGATCTTAAAGGCAATAAGCTGAAGCAAAGACGGCAGAAACAGAGGACCACAACATTCCGTAGGACTCCATGTATGTGAAATTCCAGAGACAGCAACACTAGTGTAGAGTGACAGAAAATGAATCAGTGGTCTCTGGGGCCGGGAGTAGAGAGACATGGACTGCAAAAAGTGCTGGGAGAAATTGTGTGTGGATGAAAGTTTCTCCTTCCTAACTGGGGTGGTGGTTACATGAGCTTATGAATTTGTCAAAACTCGCCAATCAGTATATGTGTGATGGGGGCATCTTATTGCCTATAAATCATGTAGTTTCTATTTGTCGTAAATGATAATGGAAAATATGTATTCAAGATAATAGGCAAAGAGTTAGTATCTTTGCTGTGGTCAAAAATATACTTACATTATTATAGAAAAACAGGTAAACACCTGAAGAAATCGTTGACAGAAAAATCCACCCACTTTTGAAAATATCACAATTATCAATCACATCATGCAAATAAAAATAATAATGTTCCTTTTCGACCACACAACTGGAAGGATTGTAAAAAGTAGGTAGTATTCTTTAAGTGTGACTGGCATGTGGGGTGAATTTCTGTGCTCTTTTCTGAAGGTGATCTGGAACATCAACATTCATCAAGAGTTTTAGCATAAATACCCAAGTCTTGATCACAGCAATTGGGTGTTTTGGAATCTGTTACTGAGGAAATGTTGAGATTTTGACAGACATTCATGTGCAAAGTCTTGTTCTTCACAGCCTTCTTTACACTAGGAAAGGTAGATGATCCGAATATCCAAAACTGGGGAAACAAAAAGTATGATAATCTGGATGAGTATAACCTAGATAACTTGCACAAATGTTATAACCTACATGATTATAAAAAAGTATAATAGGCATATAGCTGCAATGTCTTATAACATTGAAAACATTCACATTTTAATGTACGAAGAAAAGATAAACGTATAAGCAAGAGAGAGAGCCGCCCATAAAAAGTTGCATTCAGAGTCATGAGATAACTGGAGTGCTTGGAGAGATTAACAGGCGCAGAAGTTGAGAGAAAGTTTGGATTTGAACGGGGCCTGGTTTACTGGAGAACAAAGTCTGGCCAAACAGGAGTGACAGGACTGCCGTGGGGGTCTGCAGGGGTGAGAGAGAAGGCTGGCGAGATAAGGTGGGTCCCAGGTGTGTGGGGCCCCTGTCGTCCTAGCCAGGACTTTTCCTTCTGATTCCACAGACAATGTGGAGATGAATGCCAATACCAAGATGCCAAGAGGCTGTAAAATTTCATCTCCGTTTTACACCAACAACTGAAACACAGCAAGGAAATATTGACAGAATGGTAAAAGAGGGAATTCGTGTGGACATTGAAGCACAACTCCATTCGACGGCGGACAACTATCCAGGGTGCGCTGTGTGGCAAGCACTATTCTAAGAGCCTTGAGTGTATTGACTCATGTAATCTTTGCTGCCACTTCACAGGCATGCCATCATTATTCCCACTTTAGGCTGAGGAGGCTGAAGTAGGAACTTGTCCAGATGCTAAGCCTCCAAGTACCAGAGCTGAGGTTCCAGCCGGGAGAGAGGTACCCTGCACAGGCGAGAGGGGGAAGCCATCAGCCCTTGAGGGCCTCCGCTCAGGTTGCATTTAAGCTACTACTTCTAAAGGAAGTGATACTTAGTCTGAAGCGAGGTCACGCGAACCACAGTCGAAAATGACATCTCCTCTGTGGCTGGGAGGACTCAGAGACCACTCAGGCAGGACCTCGGGCAAAAGCAAGGAGGGAGAAGAAGTGTTTCTCACGTAGGAGCACCGGAGTCCAGACGGAAGAATCTGGAGTGGAGAGAGTTTCTCAATTATTTTTTCATCGGGTCTGATTTACGCGATTTGGTGTTTAAAGCTTTGTTTGTCTGTTTGTTTTACAACAATAAATGTTTATTTAAGTGGTTGCATAGGACTTTCATTGGTCCTTAGTGTTTTTTGTCTTGTCTAAATTGCTCCAATGACAACTTAATGCTTTTTTAATGAGAAAAAAATATGTTGTTGAATACGAATAGGCAAGTTCAACTTTGTGAAACAAATAAGAAAACAAAATATTATTCATAGGAAAAACTGAGAAAAGTATGTATTTTTTACTTTATTCTACTTTTCTGATATCATCTGATTTTTCTATGAATAGTACATATTTCATTTATCATAGGAAAAATAAAGTTAAAGTGTAATTCATTCTTTCTCTAAAAAGTATATTTAAAAATTAGGGGAAGAATATCAGTTTCTTGACCTTGCGTTCTAACTTCAGACTCATTAAATGTTATCATTGTAAGCAACTGTTTGCTTTCTAGTTTTGACTGAGATTCATATTCTGACTGTATGACTCCTTGTGTCTATAGTAGAATATGTTTTAGGTTATGAAAAAAAACTTGGCAAGGCACTTATCATCATCGTGAGAGACAGATACAAGATATGCGACTTGGCATTTTTCTTGCTCACAAAATTGTATCTTTGATTTGAATTTTGACAGTTTGATTATTATGTGTCTTGGAGAGAAACTCTTTGGGTTGTGTCTGTTTGGGGATTTTGCAGCTTCATGGATCTGGTTGTCTACATAACTCTGAAGACTTGGGAAGTTTTTAGCAATTATTTCACTGAATAAACTTTCTGTCTTTTGTCCCTTTTAGCACACTCAGAAGGCAAAAAATTGTTCCCTTCATGGTGTCCCATAAATCCAATAGGCTGTCTTCACCTTTTGCATCTTTTTTTCCCCTCTGATTGAGTCATGTCAAAAGATTTGTCTTCCAGTTCACAGATTCTTCTGCTTTATCCTGTGCGCTATTGAAGTTCTCTGTTGTATTTTCAAAATTTCAATGACAGAATTCTTCAGTTCCAAGTTTTCTGGTTTTTTAATTATATCTATCTCTTTGTTGAATTTCTCATTCAGATTGTAAATTGTTTGTTCATTGGATTGTCCATCTGCATTCTGTTGTAGTTCACTGAGTTTTCTTGAGATCATAATTTTGAAATTCTCTTCAGGCAACTCGTACATGTCTGTTTCTTTGGGGTTAGTTACTGGAGAACTATTACATTCTCCTTGTTTTTTCATCTGGTGATGCATCTTTCGGACTTTACAGCGTGGCCTTTATAGGGGAAGGTCTTTACCTGCAGATAGGCCTGAGGGTATCTGCTTATCCACTGGTTATGCTGCGATGGCTCTGGTTCTGAGTGGATGCAGCGGTATGGTCTTCAAGCAGGTTCCTCAGCTGTGGTCAATGTCATCAATGCCTGCAGGTGCCTCAGTGGTCTTGGCTGCAGGGATTTGTGGCAGTGATGGGGGCTTATAGGCTATTAGGGCAAAGGCTTTATGCATGTTTCTATTTGTGTTTTTCACAGTGGGGAGTCTTAACTGAGGGGATCTCTCCTGGCGCTAAATCTGACACAGCCCACAGCAGCCACAGTGACACCGAAAGCCAGGGCGCGGGTGTTCAGGGCAGCTGTGGAGCCACATTTTTGGATTTGGGGCTTGTGAAACTCCTTTAGCACCTGGCACTTGGGGCGTAAGTCAGTTTTTCAAGGCATGAGTGGTTGCAGTTCCCCTGCTAAGCTGCGATCTCTTGCTTTAAGACGCACCCAGCAGCTCGGGCCCAGGCGGTGCACGTAGCTATGACTGTGGCCCTGGGCGAGGCAGCACGGGCTTGGCTCCGAGAAAGAAGAGGCTTGGACCTCAGGTGGCAGGACACAGCAGCGTTCTGGAACCCAGAACCCACAGAAAACAGCAGCTGCTTGGCTTGGGGGCCTAAGGTGCCGCCCCGCAAAGACTCTGGACCTTGGGACGGCGAGACATGGCAGTATTCCAGGCTCCGTGAGGCCAGGTGCAGAAGCGGCAGGGACTCGATGGGAGCAGCACAGTGTGACTCCATTCTCTGGAAAGGGGAGGCACCATGGTGCCCAGACTGTGGGGGGCTAGTTCAGTCCCACACAGGTGGGGCACCGTGGCTGTTTGGCCTGGAGGGTCGGTGGCACAGGTCAGCCAAAGCTCTGAATCTCGACAGGGGACACTGCTTCTACGTGGTCCTGGAAAGCGTGGCTACACACATGACCTGGGGTGGGGGCTGCATCAGTGGGAGCTCTGCTCCCGTGTGCTGGAGGCCGAGGTCTCCGAGGGGCAGGGCATCAGTCCAGCTTAACCCTGGGGAGGGTGTGCCAGGGACGGGCTTGAGGGAGCAGCCACCTGGGAGTTTTGCCCCAGGGAGTGTGGTGCAATGGAAGCAGCTGGGTGACGGTGCACTGCCCTGTGGGTGTGTTGCAGAGGCCGCAAAGCCTCGGGATGGAGGGGACAACGGCTGTGCCCTCCCGGTGCAGCATGCCCTCTGACAGAGCCTCGGTCCAAGGTGAGGCAGAGCAGTGGCAGCCATGGGGTCCTCCGGGGAAGCTCACCGTGTGGACTCTGGGGGCTCCCCCAGCAAGCCTCAGAGCCCATGAGGACCCAGGGGTCTCGGGGTGAAGACTGCGGGTGCCTGCCGCATACGGGGGTCGCTGGGTCTGCTTATTCGCCTTTTTCCCGGCTGACCTCATTCTGTCAGGGGAGCAGGTGGATGAGGCCGGGTGCTCTCCTCTCCCCTGTGGCTCTCTGGGTTTTGTGCTCCGCAGGGTTCCTGCTGCTTGCTTGCTGTCCCGAGTTTCCCTTTTGTGTTTGCTTGAAATGTAGTTGTTCGGCTTGGTGGCTCAGCCTGTAATCCCGCTTTGGGAGGCCTAAGTGAGTGGATTCCCTGAGCCCGCGGGTTCGAGACCCGCCTGGGCAACTTGGCGAGACCTCATCTCTACAATAAAAAAAATTAAAAAAATAGCCGGGTGTGGTAGCGCGCACCTGTAGTTCCAGCTCCTTGGAAGGCTGAGACGGAAGGATCGCCGGAGCCCAGCAGGTCGAGGCTGCAGTGGCCGGGAGTGGCCACTGCACTCCAGTCTGGGTGACAGAGTGGGACTCCAACCCCCCCCCCAAAAAAGGAATGTAGTTATTCATTCATTTCTGTTTTTGTTGTTGGGGGGGAAGAATACTAGGAGCCGCCACCACTGCCCCGCTTCTTCCCGTAACTCCTGGGCGCCTTTCCTCCTTGGCCAGAGTCGGACTATTATCAAAAATGTATCAGATTGTTTATATGACAGCTAGAAAACTATATGAGGTGATAGATTTGTTAATTAGACTGATCTAATCATTCCCCATTGTAAACACATATCAAGACATCACATTATACCCCCTAAATATCCATATGTGTTATTCGACCATTAAAATACAATTAAATAACTAAAAAAAGACATACTGAGTTATATTTAACTGCTGGGGAAATACAAGAACGTGGAAACACAGGGATTTTCCATTCATCTGGCGAAATAAGATGCATGTTCTATTTCTTAAAGTGACTTTCAACAGAGTCAAAGCACAGACGAACTCAAAGGAGGAAGAGAAAGTTGTGGACTGAGATGCTCAGAGGAGGCTATGGGGGCAGGATACGACCTTGAATGCTGGCAGGATTCGGATAACAGAAGGGGGAGGACATATCTGACAGCAGCCGTGACATAGTAAGGGAGGTATTTACAGAAAAGTGTTATTTATTTGACGTCTGGAGCAGACTTTATTTTTTTGAGAGTCATAGTCGCTTAAGCAGTATTTCCTGGGCCCTCCCATCAATCTCCCTCCTGTCCTACAGTTTACCTGAGGCCACGTCATTCACAGCATCACCTCCAATTGCCTCTGGCACAAGTTATTCTATTTGACTTGGCACCATCCTACTTCCTTGAGAAGCGTAGTGGATATTTATAATACCAGAGGAATCATTTCACAGTGTGATTATTGTTGCTGATACTGGTTTTTAACTTTTGCTTATGAGAATATTTAGTCTTCTGGACAAAAGCATTTGGCTCTGTAAAGCGAAAAGGACTGAACCGGAAGCCCGGAACATGCATTCCCATTTATTTCTGCTACTAATGTGTGTGACCCCTTGTCGGAATCCCCTAAATTCTCTCCTAGGATATCATGTAAAAGTGGACAGAATGGACTTTCTGTAAAATTGCTTCAAGCACAGGACTGAAATGTCACCATGAAAGACATGTTAGAAGGGAGGATGAGAAGACCGGAAACGTCGTCAGCTTTGCAAGTGGCTTCAAAAAGCAAATTTTCCTTCGTGGGGAGTGTGGTGGATGACGATAACAGCAGATGATTGACTTCCTGAGGAAGACTGAGGTCCTGAGAGAACTTCCCTGGCACGAGTCTCAAGCCTCTTTGCCTCTGTCTCTGTCTCGTGCCAGGAGCTGAGGGTACATCTCTGAAAAGGGATGTGGCGCTTTGAGCATGCCAAAATTTTCTTTTGGCTCTAACATTCTGTGGGAACAGAGAGCCTTCCTTAGAACGGTATTTCTTAAGTGTCTTTCTTAAGATGTCAAATAAAATGTAAGCATGTCACCTCCCGAAATTCTCCAGAAAATCAAAGTTGGCTTTTTTCACTGATGGAGGAAGACTAAAAAGTAGCTTTGGAGATTGTATTAGAGGCGTTAGTAATGGAAAAAAGTGTACTCGTGCTTGCAGTCTTTGGGAGGCTTTTGTGAGGTGGCGACTAATGGCTTGTGGAAAAAGTCCAGGCAGCTCAGGAGTTCCACACACACAAGGACAGTAAAGACATTGCTCTACTACCGACAGGAGGAGTTCTTGTCACCATTAAGGACTATTATGACAACACAGTATGGCGTTTTTGGTTTCTTTCTTTTTCATTGCTCTTCTGAAAGTAACTTAAAGCCGAGCCTTTTTTTTTTTTTTTGAGCCAGAGTCTCACTCTGTTGCCTAGGCTGGAGTGCAGTGGCATACTCATGGCCACTCCAGCGTCAACCGGCTGCGCTCCCGTGATCCTTCCGCCTCAGCCTTCCAAGTAGCTGGAACTATAGGTGTGCATTACCATGCCCGGCTTACTTTGTGATTTACTGTAGAGTTGAGATCTCGCCATGTGGCCCAGGCTGGTCTCGAATCCCTGGGCTTACGTCGTCCTCTCGCCTGGGCCTCCCAAAGTGCTGAGATGACAGGCCTGAGCCACTGCTCCTGGCAAAAAGTCTAACTTTAAATGCAAAGTCTTCTCTTGGGTCTTATCATACAGACATACTTTGTGGTTGAGACGTAAAGCGTGCTGACAAAAATAAGCAGGCAAACAAACAAACAAAACCCCCCACCCATGAGACCCAGTTAAAACCTTTTGGTGCCCGTGTGCCTGCATTGACAAAGAAGCTTGCAGAGTGCGGGGTTCTTTCTATATTACCTGTGACAGTCATATACCTTGGGTTTAAAATAATCTCCTACGGCATGCTGTGTCCTGCTGCTTCCCAGCAGAAATAGCTCACACCAGCTGTTTCTTTCCACTCCCATCAGCCCCAAATAAGTAAATATGACCCAAACGGCTGTTTAGTCATCTTGTTGGCATCTAGGTTCTGCATTGGTCTCCCTCAGTTGGAAAAATATTTGGCGTATCCTGGTTCAACCTGCTGTACTCACATTTACAGTCAGAAAACACAGTCCCCTTTCTTAAAATATCCTGAAGTGAGTAATGCAAAACGGCCTGGTATGCCACGGGCCAGGGGCTCACACAGACGCCGGCCTCCATCCACTGTGCTCTTAGTGTTCTTCCTTGGCAGTTCTCAGCCTCTTAAAAAGCCGTGGCCTTCTTAGAGACATCTACCTGCCAGCGAAACTGCAACCTATAGTGTGTGCGTGTCTCATTTCACAGATGCTGGAGAAGTCCAGCAAGACTTGGCAGGGCTGCCCTTAACGGTGGTGAGAAGATTCCAGCCTCCTCTCCACGTCCTCCTCTTTGAAGCTGACAGCCCGTCCAGAATAAAGTATGTGGCCTTTGCAGTCTCCCCTGGGAGTTGCAGTCCCAGATAAAACAAATAAGCCTCACACGGGCACTTTCTTTCCTCCTTCTCTTCTGCCAGCAACAGCTGTTTAGTGTGGCTCACTTTTGTGGCTGTGGGCTGCAGAGAACCGTGCCATCTGGCTGGAAAACGAATGGGTGTTTACGTTGTGATGGAAGACAGGACGGCATCGCTAAAACAGACTCCGATTTCCTTCCTTTCTGCGTCTGGCGATGCTAACACAGCTCACAGTTCTTCACTCTGGCTGCTCTGTCCGGTCGATGTGCCGTCATCGGAATAGATTCCTTTCTCTTAGAAAAAAAATAAAATAGAGTACCGTATAGCAAGCCCGCCTTTTCTTATTTTAGTTTTTTTGGAAGACTCTCCAAATTCACATAAGCATGGAGAAAATAGCTACTTGTCACTAAGGCTGTAGCAACTATAAATAACGGGATTGGGTCTTACCGAAGGTTTTTAAACATTTTTTTTTAGTGGAAGTCTTCCTCTGTCGCCCAGACTGGAGTGCAGTGGCATGCTCACGGCCACCGCAGCCTTGACCTGCTGGGCTCAGGTGATCCTTCCGCCTCAGCCTGCCAAGTAACTGGAACTACAGGCACACGCTACCACGCCCAGGTGTTTTTTTTTTTTATTGTAGAGACGAGGTCTCGCCAAGTTGCCCAGGCTGGTCTCAAACCCGTGGGCTCAGGCAATCTTCTCACCTCGGCCTCCCCAAGTGCTGGGATTATAGACATGAGCCACCGCACCCGGCCTAAACATTTTTAAAAATAAAAACATAAACTCTAGTGATGATACTTTATCACAAAAATCTCTTATGTCCTGTGGGAAAGGATAAAAATTTTATGTCCTGGTCATAAAAATACACACAAAATACACTCTTTTTCAAGCTGGGAAATAAAATAATACCTCCTTCCTCCAGCCCCGACCTGTGAACCACACTTAGGCTATGACAAGCCATTTGTGTGCCTTTGGGTGTGTTTGTACGTGTGTACACATGCGGGAAGTGCTGTGTGTGTTATCAGTGACCGGCTGGGAGTGTGAAACTGAGTAACTGTGGAACGCTTCCAAATGTTTCAGCAAAGGACTTAGGTACCTGCTAACCGCAGTAAGGAAGGTGTGAGAACTTCTTGCCTATCGTGACAGTGACAGGCCTGGAAATCTTATGAATTCTGATTTCATTCAACTGTTCCAAATAAGCACCTTTCCCCATCCGGCCCTGCCAGTATCTGTGTCCTGGGCACGGCAGAGAATAGTTCTAGAAAAGAACTGGAGGGTTTGCCCGTCTCTTAGGACTGTGAAAAGACGGGGTTTCCAGGAGTCGCCACGTTCTGCACATGAAACCGGTGGAGGCTGGAAAATAAGAAGCGATGGTCTGTGGGCCAATGTTCAACTCAACAGGTAACGCTTGAGCACTTTCTGAATATGTAGAACTGCGCTAAATATGCATATCCTGTATTATGTGTGCAATATTTATGTGTATTATGTGTAACTGGCTTATTAACTTATAACTATGTAAACCTATGCAACATGTATGTTGGCATTTCATTGTGTTCCAGCTAGACACACATGGAACAATCAGAACATAAAAGTGATTGGCACGGACTGTCAGCTCCAGTCCTCCTCATCTCTATCCAACAATCTCCACTGATGCATAGCGGGTAGGTGCTGCGGAGCCGGGAAGACACGAGGGGCCCGGACCCCCAGCAAGTGTTCGCAAAAACGAGCATTGTTGTTTCAATCCAGAATCTAGAGTACCTGTCCTTGAGAGCTCACCCAGGAATTGCTGGCCTGAATTCGAGTAGCCAGGTTTCTGCCCAGGTTCTGTGTCCTTCACACACACACACACACACACACACACACACACACACACACACACACACTTTCTCTTTTTCTTGTTTCCAAATGAGACATCACCGGTATGCATGCTCTCACCAATGCCCCGCCCTGCACAGCTCAGTGCTTTTTCCTGCTTTTCCGCACCCACGATTCTTCTGTGACTGGAACCACAGCTGGGATGTCACACAGAAGGGCCTCTCCCCTCAGGGGTCTCCCATTCATTTCCACATCCCTTTCTGAGTGCTGACACTGTGCTGGCCGGGCCTGAGGCCACCGTCCCCACCAGGAGCATGCCCTCTGCACTGCTGGCTGCGCCCCTCCTGTTTCCACCATTTTCCATTCCAACTCTTTCTAGCATTTTTCTCACTCTCCATCATCTCCTGAGGGCCTGGTTTGTGCTTGTCTGAGCTTGGGAACTCAGATCCTTTGTGAACCCCTCTCCAGGTCAGATGGCAAGGTTATTAACACTATCCAGAGTAGAATGAATTTGTGAAAGAAGAGGCGATCTCCCAGCCAGGGTCTGAGCTGCTGTAACACGTCTTAGAGCAGAGCTGTGATGTGGCACAATGACATCCCCACTGTCCCACGTCTAGGAAGGCAGAGGTGCCCGGCCTGCGTGACCCCGTCTGTAGGTCCTCCCGCAGGGGCATCTAAGGCCTCCCAGGTGTCAGACAAGGATGTTCCTGTGTATCAGAGAATCCCGGCTTGGCCCTGCCAGCGAGCACAGGCAAAACTGTGATGCATGGAGGCTGGTGGTTGTGCCTTGGGTGTCCTTGTCTCTTTGCTCTGTCCCCTCCCCGCTCCATAGTGTCACACCTGCATCTTAGCTGGCACATCGCCCCAGCCTCCTCAGACACCAAGTTTCTCATTTTCACTGTGTTTCCATCACCAGCCAAATCCTGGGTATTCTTTCTACATGTTCGTGGTCATGGAGAGGTCTTTTTGTTTTGTTCAACATTGCAATTCCAGCCCTGAGAACTGAGTGCTAAATGGCACGTGTTAAATCTTTCCTTAATGAATGCGTGAAGGATGGAAACCGTTCTTTTCTCGCTGGGCTGCTGACCTCTTGTCTAGAGATGGGTGCGATGAAGGTGTATGAGCCGCACACTGAGATGGGTGTGAAGACAGTGGATGGCTCTCACATAAAAGTGAGTGTGCTAATCATGGATGGGTCTCATATAGAGGCAGATGTGATCACTGTGGATGGGTCTCACGTAGAGGTGGGTGTGATGATGCTGGATGGGCCTCGTACAGAAATGGTGTGACACAGTGAACAAGTCTTACAATCTATGGCTTCTCTCATTTCTATCCTTTGTTACCTGATTTCACTCTCTGAAGCAGAACCTCTGGAGACACACTCAAACTCGAACATCTGATTATAGCGAGCATCCTAGAAGAGTTTGTTTGCAATCAGTTATCGAGTTTTTGTTGCAACTTAATAGGAAGATTATAGGAGATAAAAACTGAATCCAGAGCATAGTAATTGACATAGAATATGTAAAATATGTTCAGGAAAATACGCAATGAGCATGTGTCTTTATATTTAGTTGAATTTATCTTATTCACAGTGTTACAGTGAAGATAAAATCCATTCAAATATGAGGACACTCTGAAGGGGTTAAAAAGACCATGCCTCTTCAAGGTAAAAATAGTGACTTTTCAAAGCGGGAACTTACTTAGAACCAAGGCATTTCTTATCTGAAGGGAAACGTACTATTTGGGAAAAGCAAAATCTCCTGCAGAACTTAAGTTTGTCTCTTTTATTTTGCAGAGCTTATGATCCTTCAAGTTAAAGACGCGAATTGCCATTAAAGAAAGAACTGGATTTTAACAAAAAAGGTATTACAGTTTTCTTTTTTTGAAGATTCTGTGTTATTTTAGGAAACATGTTGACAAAGTTTTAAATGTATTTTTAAATAAACTTCTATGTTTAATTCAAAAAATTTCGAATTCAAGACTTATCTATTTAGAATGTGAAGCTGGAACACCAGGGCCTGCTGTAAAACAGCTATTTCTAAATGATTCATTTGAATGGAATGAGCAGTTTGCTGGTGAATGTTTCACGGCTCACGTGCAACGTTTGCCCCATTTGCCCATATCTCTAGTGTAAATGCTCCCGCCGTGGTCAATTTCAGTTTACTAACGTGACTTCACTGACCTTAGCATTGGGAAGAGGTGGCCAGTTGCTCACCAGTATGTAATATACCTGTCATATAGACACAATAAATCTAAATAATCTCAGAGGGTAGATAAAAGCAAAATGTAGTAAATCATTAGGAAGTGATGGGTTTTGAGTATTGACCAACTTTGTTCTTAATGTGACTCATTTAATTGTAAGTTAATATAATTTATGATTTAATAATGGTTAATACCGTTAATTCAATAAATTCGCAAGCTTTGTAAAAATGTGTAAGTTGGATAAGAGAGGGACTGGCAGTAGTGGGAAACTGCCAGGGGAGGCGGGGTACACCCCATCAACAAGGGTACCTGCATAATGAACATTTGTATTCCCAACCCTGAATTGTACTTCATATATTTAAAATTAAAAAAAATTTTAAAAAGTATCAGTTGGTTCTTGAAATGTGGGGTGAGTCAGCTAAAACTCACCAGGAATAACTCTCCAAAGGAAAATTTCTTTTTTTTTTTAAAGAAAATACTTTTATTATGTCA
>CAUYQG010168014.1:0-17130 GCA_963574415.1 Tarsius wallacei | reverse complement strand
ATAAAAAAAAAAAAAAAAAAAAAAAATTAGCCGGGCGTGGTAGCATGTGCCTTTAGTTCCAGCTACGTGGAAGGCGGAGGTGGAAGGATCGCTGGCGCCCAGCAGGTCGAGGCTGGGGTGGCCAGGAGCAGCCACTGCACTCCAGTCTGGGCGATGGAGTGAGACTCCAACTCAAAAAATAAATAAATAAATAAATAAAGAAGGAAATTCGAGTACATTTCTCACTACAGGTCACAGTCAAGAGGAAGCTCTATTTCCTACCATGGATCCCTATCAAGGTCTAGCACAGTCCCTGACACCTGAGGACCAAGATGTTGGACTGCAGTCCGGTGGGGTCATTTCAGAAGGATTTTTTTAAAAACCGGGGATTAAATAAAAGTGAACAACACAGGCATCATTGGCATTCCCGTCTACTTCCAGAGCCCTCTTGCGATTTCTTTGTTTGTTTGTTTGTTTTTGTTTTTTTTTGAGTTGGAGTCTCACTCTGTCGCCCAGACTGGAGTGCAGTAGCCGCTCCCGGCCACCGCAGCTTCGACCTGCTGGGCTCTGGCGACCCATCCGCCTCGGCCTTCCAAGTAGCCAGAACTACAGGCGCGCGCTGCCACACCCGGCTCTTTTTTGATTTATTGTAGAGATAAGGTCTCGCCAAGTTGCCCAGGCAAGTCTCGAACCTGCGGGCTCAGGCAATGTACTCACCTCAGCCTCCCAAAGGCACGGGATTACAGGCTGAGCCACCGAGCCCGACGCGATTTCATTTGAAGGACACATTAAATTGGGACATGAGTCAGTAACTTTTTGCATGACTCTTAATTTTTACACAGCTGTGGCCCACTCAAAAGAGCAGTTCTCAGGAACAGAGGCAAACATGGACAAGGGCGTTTTCTGGAACATTCGTGTGAATATCACATTAAGGTTAAGGGTGAGCAAGTGTGGGTGCACGTGAGCAACTGTGGGCTAGAGAGATCTGTTCAGATCCCAGGATGGAAGGGATCTCCCTTCCTCTACGAAGAGCAAGCTGCAGCCTCATGTCCTGGGTTCTATGGCTTTCCCAGGTGAGCCCAAGAAGGAAACCACTCCCCTCCCCTCAGGTGCCACCAAGGTGTTCTTCCTACCTGTTTCATCTCACTCCTCAGTCTGTTAATGCCACTCCTCTCGGTTTTGGTGACTCCCGTATGTCCCACTTCATGGATGGAGATGGCAGGGCTGGATGTGGAGGAATGGATAGGGTGCACTGCAGGGGAAACACACACACGGTTCTGAGGTACTAGACAGTGTTGCCATGAGGGAGGGGATCTGGGTGTGTGCTTGTTTGGATCTGTGCCTGTCTCCCCCACTTGATGAGGAGCCGAGAATCCAGCACTGAGAACAGCACAGGCACGGCACACAGCTCTTAAAAGTGCAGATGGCAGCATGTACAAAATAGCGCCAGAAAGCCCTTTACTCAGTCAGATATGGTTTTTGTTTGTTTTGTTTTGAGTCGGGGTCTCACTCTATCATCCAGGCTAGAATGCAGTGGCACAATCATGACTCAGTGCAGCCTTGACCTCCTGGGCTCAGGTAATTCTTTCGCCTCAGCCTTCCGAGTAGTTGGGGCTACAGGTACAGACATATTTTTTAAATAATTTTTTTTACTTATCCAAAAGCATACTTTCCTTGTAGAAAAATGAGACCACCAAACTACGGAAGCCAGAACTAACATCTATTGATCTTTTTTAGTTGTCATCTCTCCAGTTTTCTTTTCCTGTGACTGTGTCTATATTTTTAAGTTACAAAACAGAATCATCACATCCACATGTATGGATCTACAGACATATTAGCTAGATACATGTATGCTCTGAACATATGGACACATAGTTCTGTGATCTGCCTTTTGTACTTAATATATCGTGAATGTCTTTCCGTGGCATTGACTATTCTATCACATCATGTTTAATGACTTCATGGCATTTAATTTCATGAGTGATGAGTGGTCAATAATAGGCCAAATCTTATTTGTATTTTTCTAAAGAGTTTGTTGTGACTAACATGTAGGACCCACACTGACCTTGCCAGGCTCTGTCCTCAGTCTCAGGTGACCCTCAGAATGCCCCAGGGAAGGGGGAAGGCTCTCCCTGCTGGGCCAGGCCACCGCCTCTCATTTCTAACCTATGGCATTAGACTCAAGACTCACACCTGCCCTCGACCCTGTCCCTCATGAGTCCTGCCTTTGTGCTGTGGTCACAGTAATCATTCTAAAAGGCAAGTGTGATCATGTCATTGCCCATTCGGAGGCCTCCCAGGCCTGTCTTCAGGATAAAGTCTAAACATTCCTCCCAGTGTCACATGAAGCCCTACTGACTGAAGCCTTACCGACCCTCCACTCCCAGTCACACTGTGCTGGGCATCTGCGCATGCTATATACCAGGCCCAGCTCAAAGGTCACCTCCTCAGCAGCATCCTCTGCATGCCCCACCCTCCCACTCAACCCCACTGGGCAAAGGGCACTGTCTAGGGGGAGAAGACACAAATAAGGAACCTGGGGACACCAACATTTAAAGGACAGCAGAGAGGGAGGAACCCACAAAAGAGACACAATGATCAGCCAGAGAGGAAGGACACCAGGAAAGCAGAAAACAGAAGCTAGACAGCGCCCCTCACTCACTGGGGTTGGGTGGAAGGGTGGGGCATGCAGGGGATGCTTTGAGGAAGTGATCTTTGACTTGGGCCTGGTTTATAGCATGTGCAAATGCCAGGTCTGGGGAGCTATAGGAGGACCTAAGGGGGTGGGTATTCATTGGAAATATTTATCTCAGACATTTCAGTATTTAATCAAAATTCTAAGCCAGTTTGAGCTTCCTAATTTGTATAAAAGAATCATAAATGACAATTAACAAATGATGTTATATGTTAAAAAGACAGCATGTCTTCTGTCCTTACTTGCAATTAGACATATTTATGGCTTTCTAGTGACATTATTCGGTTCCTAGTTTCATAGCATCTACAGCTGTGCGTCTAATGACAAATTTTTAGTCATTTTCTGTGTCAAACCAAGAATACTATAATGATGAGAACACATTAAATATTTATCTTGTACGTTACCATTCAAGGGGGGTGCATTGGAAATCACTGGAAATGACTTCTGGAAAAGGTTCTTGTGCACCCCTCCTTCAGGAAGTGAGAAAAGCCACCAATGCACATCTGATTGCATGGTGCCGCCTTTGTTTGTGGCTGGCATGCACTCGGGAAAAACACCAAGTACCCAATGTCCTCCTTACTAAATGAAAGGCATGATAGCCCACAGTGCATTTCTTTGGCTTGATGAAATAAATTCACCAATGTGCCTGCAAATTACTTAGTTTTTTTTATGAGGAGGAGAAATGATAATTGCTTCAATTATAATTAGGGAGTATTTGAGAACAAGAATCACACCAGGACTCAGGCGATTATATTTCCTAGCAATACAAGCAGGGTTCCAGCTCGGATAAAAATGGAGTGAGCGAGGCAGGACAAAAGCAAAGTAACTCAGCTAGAACATGCTGGAAGGTCACAGAGGGGTCTTCTCCCTGCCCTTAAGGAGGGTGACATGAGGCCTGGTTGAGAATGCTTTTACCCCAACCAAAGGCCGGAATACTCAGGTGAACAGTCCTTTCATCCTGACACTTGGGAGCCCCCTTGCCACTTCTCAAATATGAACAAGTGATGGATCCTTGTGGCCACGGGAGGTAGCACACCATACCCAGGTGCCAACCTGCAAAAGAAAAGCTTGCACAGCAAACCCTAGCATGTCCCAAAGCCCTAAAAGCAGGACCCTGGAGTCTAGGACTCTGTCCCTCTCCTCAAGGTAGGAACCCTGCCTTCCTACAATCATTGTTCCCCAGCCACTAGTACCGATGTTGATCTGCATGGGAAGGAGGCAGCTCCCCAAGGTAACAGGAGATTTACTTACTGCTCCTTTCGACACCAAACTCCTTTCCACTTAGAATATGGTGCAGGAGATTTTTCATATCGAAGGGGCTGAGGTTCATTAAGCTTTCAGAAGCTTCTTCTCCTAAAAACAAATACCTTCTAAGTATCCCCAACAAAGAACTGGTGGCGGGTTCAGTTGGGGTCAGGTGAACCTGGTGGGTAAAGGCGTGACATAGGTCACCTGTGGCAGGTCCCCCATTGCTACAGGGCTGAAATGCACTGATCCATGGGGATTCTAAATGCTGCTGTTTAAATTGTGTGCTTGCTTAATTCTTAGACACATAATTGTTCATGTTGTACAGATCCCCAGTGTGGGATGCAACTGATTTTTATATTCAAATTGGTAGGATTCCTCCCAGTGAAGTTGTTATTAAATGGAGGATGACATCTCCCCGCAAGGACATTTAGTAGGGAGCTTAGACGTCAGAGGCAGGGCAGAAGATCCTGAGTTACTTTTGAGGTTCCAATGGTCAACATCACCAGACATCATCTTCCCTGACATAAAAAATTCACCTCTGTACTGTATGACTTGACAGGAGTTACATCTAAATGAGAGAACCTGGGAAATCTTGAACTCGCCCAGGAGACAAGGCCAGTTCAAGAATACCTGAGCAGGCCTCCCCTCAGAGCAGGATGGCTGGGGTGGGGTGGGTGGGAGCTGCAGGAGCTGCCTGTCTCTCACCTGAGCAGTTCAGGCTCCGTGCCAGCTCTGTGGCCATCACCTGAATGATCAGTCCAATCCGGAGTCTCAGCATCTCCACAAAGAGGCTGGGCTGGGCCCTGACATACATGGCCAGGTAAACCACAATCTCCTGACGCAGACACACAGAGAGACAGAGTTTCACAGACCTGATGGGTGGCCAAGGAATCCCCTGCCACTCTGAGGAAGTGCTATGACCCAGCCCCTGACCTGCGTAAGGACAGCGATGCTGATGTCCTGCCCGCTGGCCTCGTAGATGAGTTGTGTGAGCTCCTCAGGGGGAAGGGGCCTGGGAAAGAGCAACAGGTCACAAACATGATGAGGTGTCTCAGAGCAGTGCTTCCTTGCCCTCATGGAAGACCCCTGTTTTCTGTACTAGACATGCCCATGTAACAGAGTGTCTTTAAAACCCTCTCCTCCTGAACAGTGGAGAGCACTGATGTTTTCCCCTGGTTTCCCTGCAATCCTAGGTTCCCAGGGCAGAGGACTTACGCAGAGATGGTCTTCTCCCGGGGCTCGGGAGGCAGGCCAACGGTGAGTTGCTTCTGGTGGGACAGTAGGTCCGTGCAGGCCTACGCATTGAGGAAAAAGGTTGAGAGCAAAAGGGCTGGAGCACGAGAGAGATTAGCAAAGACAAGTGGGAGGCACTGCTAATAAGATCATACATTTAGGCCTGGTGAGGTGGCTCGTCTGTAATCCCAGCACTTTGGGAAGTCGAGGTGAGAAGATTGCCTGAACCCAGGAGTTCAAGACCAGCCTGGGTAACTTGGCAAGACCTTGTCTTTACAATAAATTTTTAAAAATTAGCCAGGCGTGGTGGCATGTGCCTATAGTCCCAGCTACTTGGAAGGTTGAGGTGGAAGGATTGCCTGAGCCCAGCAGGTCAAGGCTGTGGTAGCCATCGTGCCAGTGCACTCTAGCCTAGGCAACAGAGTAAGACTCTGCCTCCAAAAAAACAAAAAAAAACATACATTTACCTTTAACAACTTTATGACCCATATTGCCCTTTATTTGAAAAATCCATACCTAGACCCCTGACTAAGCAACCCAGGCAGAACTTTGTTCCCATGGTCTGTGTGTCTCCAATGTGTAGCCCCAGGCTTGATTCTGCAGGGCCCATTAGTGGGCATTTAATGCCCACCCACTGCAGCAAACCCACTAGATTCCCTGATATTCAGCAAGGCACAATGAATCTTAGGATACTGATGGTAAGAGTTAATGATTGTGTTATATTACTAAATTACCAGTTTCCCCACTATTCACATATAATAAATACCTTACCATCATAACACTTAACTCAAATGTCTGAGAAAGTGCTTCTGGATTTTGCAGGGCCTCAGGGTTATAAATATTAATGATCATTGTACTGTGGATGTGCAGAAAAAAGATCTCTGTTTAAGAGAATGCCAGGCCACAAAGCACTTTCATCTGATTTCATGGCAAGCCTTTTTCTGTAGTTAAAAAAGAACAAAACTAATCCGCTTGAATTTCTTTCCCTCTGCTTGCCTTCCTAGAGCAGGGGGGGTCAGGGACAGGGAGAAGGGCTTGTTCCATCTCTAGGTTAAATAATGGGTTTATTTTATAAAGAAGAGGTATAACTGGAAGACTGGAAGTGGAAGAGGAAGAGGGCACAGGGCTAGGAAGGACACATGGGCAGTCAGCATAGTCACACTGACCTCAGCCAGGACCTCCACTTTCTTCCTGAGCAGGCCTGAGATGTAGCGGATTAGACCCCATTCCTGGTTTAAGCCAGCTTTCCCATAGAGCTCACTGAGAAGATTGTGAACGGTGACCCCATGCTGTCCAGAGAGATTTGTGTCCCAGCTGGGACCCCTGTCAAGAGAGAGAAAATCCCAGAAATATAGCCCAGAAGGTTTAAAGACTGAGAGAGGAATGAATCACTGCACATTATGCCATGCATTTGGGCACTCCCAGTGCCTCTGATTCTCACTGAGAGGGTTACATCCTGCCAAAACATCCCTGTGTCTTTTGAAACAGAAGACTAACATCAGCACATTGTGGGATTCTGGCCTCCCACAGCCTTCTCATCCTGGGAGACCAGCATCAGAGAGGGGGATGATCTCATTCATGGTGATCCTGGGTAATTTGGGTGAATATAATCATGACTCAGGCTGGCTAGAAGGCCACGAAGACTAGAAAAAAATTAAGGAGAACTGAAAAAGCTCAAACTAGTGAAGACATAACCTTACTGCTATGGTTTGAATGTTTGTTTCCCCCCAATTTCTATTTTGAACGCCTAACCCCCAAGGTGATGGTATTAGGAGGTGGGGCCTTTGGGAAGTGCTTAGGTCATGGGGGTGGAGCCCTTCTGAATGAGATTAGTGGCCTTACCAGAGGGACCCCAGAGAGCTCACTCGCCCCTTCTGCCATGTGAGGACACAGTGAGAAGGCACTATCTATGAGAAACTGGGCCCTCACCAGACACCAGATCTGCCTAGACTTTGAACTTCCAAGCCTCCAGAACTGTGAGAAATACATTTCTGTTGTTATGTAAGCCATTCAGTTTGTGGCACTTTGTTATAGCTGCCCAGATGGACTAAGACACTTACTTTATAACATAAAGAATGTACAGAATGTCTGCCTGGTCCTGTAGGTTCACACAATCTTTCAGCTGCTCAACCAGCTTTTCACAGTCCACGTCACCATGGTCATCTTTGGGCCACTGGAAGTCACTTCTGGGAGCCTGTCCACACAAAAGCCAAAAAACAGGGAGAGGGGCTGAGCGTGGGAACTTTCAGATCAAGAAGTAAAACACCAGCCTGGTCTTAGAACTCTGTTGCTGTGCTCTGCTCCAGTTTTTCAATGACTCCTTTGTGCCTTTTTATTTATATAGGCTTTTACTATTTTTGATCAGTGAATCTGCAAGACTGGACTGAATAGGTCAAAATAGGTGAAAGTTTTATTTATGCAAGGCTTAAAAACAATCAAAATGAACCCCCTGGGGATAGGAATCATGAGAGTAGTTATCTTTGGCCTGAAGGGGAAGAAATAGGCTGGGAGGGCAAAGAGGGTGTGGCCACTAACCCAGGATATTGGCTTGGCGATAATTTATTCAGCTGAAGGAGTAAATGACATACCATTCCCAAATATGCCAGCTTGGGATATTGGTTATTTCGAGTTAAAACCACTGGGGAAATTGTAGTTTCAGAAGGGGCTAACTGATCTGTCTCTTGCTGCATACGGCGAGTGGTAAAGACTCCTCTGGGAAGAGTCCCCTCCCATACCAGGGTGAGAAAATAGCCCTTACCACCTGAGACCAGGAACTGGGGACTGCAATGGATCTGAATAAATATATTTTCCAAAGTGACCCATCTCTTCCACCAGTTTTACACCTCCCACATATCTCCTAGTGACTCCCCTAGAAATGTACTGCCCCTAGCCAGATTGTCTTTGTCTGTCATTGCTTCTCAAATGTATCATTCTTTGTCTAAAAAGTATAAACGCATTTTGCTTTGGCTATTTCTTTGGGCTTCACTCCCTTGTGAAGATCCCCATGTACACGTAAAACGAATAAAACATGTATGCTTCTTTCTTGCTAATCTGCCTATTGTCAATTTGGCTTCTAGATGGAGTTGAAGAGCCCACTAAGAGATAAAGAGTGACTGGAGATGGCCTCTCACTCCCCTATGGGGCTCTATACACACTTTATGCAACTTTCTCTGGATATATTATATTTTAATACAATATTTTCTGAAAGCAAAGCAAACCTAAAAAATATGTTTTAAACAACCTAACAGGTTAAAATATTCTCCAACAGGCATTGACTCTTTCTACTCATGTGGGATAAAATCAGGGAAGACTTCTGGATAAAATAACACTTTTGGGGAAGCAATGGGGAGCAGCCTGAGATTTTATTCTCCTGAAAAATTGTTTACTGTTTCTTATTATGTGAAACCTTTAGGAACAGAGTCCTGTACCCTGTTCTGCAAGCAGCCCCCTCTTGGCTGGCTGACACAGGACAGGGCTAGGTAGCAAGCTAGTTTCTTTCCTTTAGGGTTACATACACTCTGATGAGTAGGCAGAAAGGCAGTAGTAGCCTTTTCCTACAGGCAAGATATAGCAAAATATAGAGGCCTGCATCAAATTCAATGGACATATTGATGCAAACCAGATTCCAGAAAACTAAGTGGGTATACATCAGAACCCAGAGCATCTAAACCTATAGGTCCTGGATATCCAGAAATATGCGTTTTCTTTTGAGTTTAAAAGAACCATTTAAAAGAGTTCTTGGGACTAAATAAGCATCAGAAGACATAACACTTAATTTACAAAAAATCTATTCCAAATACTGTACCTCTTTTAGGAGTGGTTGAGGAGAATCAACGAGATTCAGTGATTTACGATGGGCACTTAGAACTTTAGTTGGCAAAGTCATGGGAACAACTAGAAAACAAAAGAATAAAGAGAGCTCTTCCAGGGAGAAAGAACAAGAAAATACTACTTTTGAGAAGTGCAGTGGCTACTCATTTCACAGAAACCAACTGAAGGAATGATTACTGATTTAGTTTAATTTCAACGTTTATCCTGTAGCTACAGTATGTGTTCCATCTGGGAACAAGAAATGAGCAGGACACAGATCTTGCTTTGAGAAGTAGATTTCATTTTTCCCTCCTGGAATTCAGGGAAAATGACATAACATCTTAGGACTAGAAAGAACCTTAGGAGTGATCAAGCCCAAACTATTTTTCTTTCCAATGAGAAAACTGAGACCCAAGAGGGTACATTTGTTCAAAGTCAATGGGGTCCCCATAATCAAGGTGTCTGGGCTTCCTGTCCAGTATGCATTTCACTCTGCCACTGCTAGGTGTTACGGCTTGTTCTTTAACCACCTTTGGATGTTGTCACCATCAATATTTTTTCATTATGCCTCCTCTGTCTTCCAGGCTATATCATGTCATCTCAGGTGAATAGGAAGTTTTTGAGGTAAATATGATGAATATTTAAAAGGCATATGTAGACCTCTAGTCTATACTAGAGAAATTGAGCACACATTGTAATTTTACTTCCTCCCAACTCCCCACTAACACTACAGAAAATATATACAGTCATGCGTTGCTTAACAATGGGGACAGTTTTGAGAATTGCATTGTTAGGCAATGCCATCATTATGTGAACATCCTAGAGTGTACTTACATAAACCTAGATGGTATGGCCTACTACACACATAGGCTACGTGGTAGAGCCTGTTGCTCTATACACCTGTACAGCATGTTGACTGTACTGAATATTGTAGGCAACTGTAACATAATGGTGAGTATTTGTGTATTGAAATATAGTTAAATGTAGAAAAGGTACAGCAAAAATATAGTATAAAAGATAAGTGGTCCACCTGTATAGGGCACTTGCCATGAATGGAGCTCTCAGGATTGGAAGTTGCTCTGGGGAGTCAGTGAGTGAGTGGTGAGTGAATGTGAAGGCCTAGAACATTCCTACACACTACTGCAGACTTTACAAACACTGGACACTTAGGACACAATAAATTCATTTAAAATTTCTTTCTTCAATAATAAATTAACCTTAGCTTACTGTAACTTTTTTACTTTACAAACTTAAATTTTTAAAAAACTTTTTGACCCATTTGTAATCACACTTAGCTAAAACACAAACACATGGTACAGATGTACAAAAATATTTTCTTTCTTTATATCCTTATTCTATAAGCTTTTTTCTATTTACAAAAGGTTGGGGTTTTTTTGTTTTTAAATTTATTTTTTAAAAACGAAAACACAAATACACACATATTAGCCTAGGCCTACACAGGATCAGGATCATCAATATCACTGTCTTCTACCTCCACATCTTGTCCCACAGGAAGGTCTTCAGGGGCAATAACACACATGGAGCTTATCATCTCCTATGATAATAATGCCTTCTTCTAGAATACCTCCTGAAGAACCTGCTTGAGACTGCTTCAAGTTACTTTTTTTTTTAAGTAGAAGGCTACACTCTAAAATAATGATTAAAAGTACAGTAAATAATAAACCACTAACATAGTCACTTATTATCATTATCAAGTATTACGTACTGTACATAATTGTACTGCTGGACTTTTATGCAACTGGCACTGTGGTAGGTTTGTTTACACCAGCATCACTCCAAACACATGACACTGTATTGTGCTACAATGTCACTACAGCTACTAGGTGATAGGAATTTTTCAGCTCCATTATAAGATTAGGGGATGACCGTCATATATGTGGTCTACCGTTGGCCAGAACATCATTATGTGCTACATGACTGTATATATTAAAAAGACAAGTCCTCAAGGATAGGAAAAATCAGAAGAGAAGATGAGAGTAACAAAATTTTGGAAGCAAGAAAGTTGATGGACGAAAGATAACTGATGTAGCAGACACAAGGTAACCAAATTCCAGTGGAGAAATCCAAGAACTAGTCAGATTTACATCAGAGATTCCTCAAAAGTCTCAGGAACTGCTGCACTGTGTACCTCTGGAACTGGGGATCCAGAAGAGGTGTCCAAAATAAAGAAGATTGTGAAGAAGCTGTTTGAGAAGCTGTGAGCTCCCTAGATGCTCTCTTCAACTACACACAGCTTGGTGACTGCCTTGCTCACTCTGACAGAAGACTAGAGGGTCTCTTTGAAGAGGGTAAAAGAGGGAAGATCTCCGGAGAAAAGAAGAGAGCTGACTAGCATGTCTAAAGGTCTGAATGCATTCCTTAGGCAAAACGAGTAACTATATAGCTCTAGGCAACCAGACCCTTACCCTCCAAATAGGAAAGAAAGTAGGAGATTATAGAGTATCTCTGGGAAATCTGACCAGCCTAAACCCATATGACCCAGAGTCAACAAGTCCCACCCACAGGTTTGGAGATTCTCGTGCATGACCAGATAACCAAAAAGTATCAAGCACTTTCATGTGGAAGAAGAAACTTAAGCAAACTGGAAAAAAGTGACTTGGGGGAAATGAAAACCATTTGAGGAAAAGAAAATGTAAATACAAACAAACAAAAACAAAAATCCCTGCCATTAATACTACTAGAATAATAAGAAATTATATTGTAATGCATGAAACAAGAATAGATGCAATTTGGAGAACAAAGATGTAAAACACAGTTGAGACAATTGCCCTCAGGACAGATAGAGAAATGGAAAACAGAGGCAGAAAAATGATAAAGATTTCTCCAGGAAGTAAATTTCAGAATCATAGAAATCCAGGAGAAAACCCATAGTATAGGAAAGGAAATGAATTAAGAAACTTTTCAGGAAAACTTTATAGGACCGAATAACATAAATTTTCAGATTGGAAAGGCCCACTGGTACCCAACACAATAGATGAAAACACACCCAGATCAAGATTAAGGTGCATCACTGAAATGTCAGTACCTGGGAGCAGAGAAGATTCTAAACACTTTCAAAGAGAAAAACAGTTTCTATTTGAAGGATCAAAAATCAGAATGGGTTTAGATTTCTCAACAGCAGCACTGATAATAAGAAGACAATGAAGTAATGCTTTCAAAGATCTGAAAAAGAAATGTTTTCAATCTAGAATTCTATACCCAGCCAAATTCTCAGATGTGTATAGGATATTTGTAGATATTTTTAGACTTGCAAGGTTTCAACGATTGTACCCATAGTGTGCTGTTTCTCAGGAAACTACTAGATGTTCTCTACCAAAATAAGAGTGAACCAAGAAAGAGGAAGAGTTGAGATACAGAAAACAGGAGAGCCAATCCAGAAGACAAGTCACGGAACTCTCCAGGATGATAGCAAAGGAAGATTCCAGGGTAAAAAGTACATCCGGGACATGAAAGGCACCTAAGCCAGGAGGGGCAGTGAGCTTCAGAAAGAAGCAGGCTGAGGGCTGTCATCACCATGTCCTCTTCCATTGTACCATTTTAAAAAATCAATTAAAACTACTCTAGAATGCCCTCAACCAAAACAAATACATCAAGAAAGGGGAAGATGTGAAATTCAGAAAACAGGGACTCCAACTAAAGATGAGCCAAGGATGACAGAATGACAGGTATGCAACACACCTAGAGCACAATCAGTCCAGAAAGAAAGACACGCGTGGACTCTAAGAAAAATAGTGGAATCACGAGATTCACTGATATGATTGGCTTTGAGGAAATTTGTATTGTGGAGCCACTGGAAGATGGAGGAAGAAAGCAAAGTATCCAGAAGCTTTGTAGAAGGTGTTTTGTTTTTTTTTAAAGAAAATAAATAAAAAAATAAGAAAGCAAAGCAAATGAAAAGCCAGGGCAACTTTAACTTTAGAAAAAACAAAGAGTAAAAATGGAAACATAATCATAGTATACTATAATGCTCAGTTGGAAATAATATTTGCATATATACAATAATATAAAAAGTGAATAGTGATTTAACTAAACTTTAATACAACTCCCTTGGTGGGTAAGGGGAAGTGAAGCAGAGGAATGATGATTTAAGATAGTTAAATCCTTATCCCTGTAATGGAAAGCCAATAGGTACCAAACCAAGTTGCTGTGTCCAAAGACAGCAGTATACACACATTATTATAGAAATATGGAGATACATAAATTCCAGAAGAAATAGCTAAAAGAGTTGAAAGAGTTTGCCTCTAAGTAGGATGGGGGAATTTTGTTGTCTTCTAGGATTCTCTGGCTTTTAAGTTATGTACATGCATTACTTTGATAAAATAAGGTATTTTAACAGGCAGAAAAGAGTTAATAACATACATGGAATTTCCAAACCCTTTGCTTTTGCCATCACGGAAAGTATGTCCCGCGTGGAGTGTACAGCACTGAAAACATGGCAGTCTTCTGCCTTCTTACAAAGAGGGGGCAGATAGCACCTCAAGGATGTACTTTGTAGAAGATGGTTGATATATTGGTCCAGTTCATCATGGATTTCTGTAATTGAATGAGCAAGAAAAAGAGTCAATGGAAACAAGATGCAGAAATATCGTAATTACATAATAGTGACTGTGTGGCATGCACCAGTGAGCAGGCTTAGTGGAAGACAACATTGAGATATTGATATTTGCATCCCCAACCATTCCCCAAAGAGTAAAAGGAGATCTACAGAGATAATAAATGCATGTATAAATTTTTTGTTTGGAAAAACTTCATCCCAGGAAAAGAAACTACATGTCAAGATTGTGTTTCTGTCCCAAGATGAACTGAATAATATGTAAGACAACCTGCAGGACGTCAGCCGAGGTCTGGCCTTTTTGTTTTAATTTGCCATAAGCTAGCTAAGCCTTATTAAACTCCCAGCCCTACTTCCAACTACTACCTAAAAGTAAAAAGCAGATCACTTTGCCTGAAAACCTTGCTCAGACCGAGAAATGTTATATACATAGGGTTTCATCACTCATAGCAAACCAAATCTAGATTATTCTATCATTCCTTTGAAACTTCAAGCAGCTCATTTCTGTCTTCAGAATATGTTTTGCAAAAAGTTCCCATTCCTGGAATTTTTTGTTCCTCTAGGTTTTAAAAAAGCCCCACTTTCAAGGGTATCATTTGCAGTTCTGATTTTTAAACTGGCATTTTATTTGTTTTAATACATGCAAGTTTCAGAAGCCTCTTTTTTGTTTTTAGTCTAATTATCATTTACTTTTCTGGTAATTTTATCAAAATGCCAAGGTTTAAATAAATTCAATGAACCACTTGCAAAAGCATTCCAAGGTGTACCTTGATGACAGGTGTCTTCCAAATATCCTCCCAAATCTGAATCGCTATCAGGACTGAAGCTCCCTTCGCTGACGTCATCAAACAGCTTCTCCTCACAGTCTGGATCCAGGAAGGTCAGATACGTGTAAAATGACGTGGTGAGAAATTCTGAAAGGTTCCCTAATTTCACTCTGCCAAGAAGACACTGTATTAGGGATACAGGTAGAGTGTGGACACACTTCCACTATGAATCACTGAGAGACTTTTCCACAGCCAGGTGACACTTCTGTCAGAATCAATAAATATATTACTCTGCAGATTGTTCCATATAAGTCATCAGCCAAGAAATTATAACAAAAATTTAATAGCAAGTACGAAGTGAAAGCACACAGCATATTATAAGAGCCAAATGAATCAAGCTAATTTCTTACTCCCAAATCCAGTGTAAATATAAACCTATTCTTCTGAACCAACCAAAAGTTTTACAAAATATATCGAGCAAACCACTTTTAACCAGAACCAACCCATATTTTTTGCTTGTTTATTTTTCTCCCTTCAAACGACTGGATCAGGAGCAATTCTTTGGGCACACTTGTGCCATTTCTTATGAGTCCCTACCCCAGAATGCAGTCACACAGGCACAGGAGTGTTATGATGGAAGAGGCAAAGCTCTCTCTAGAAGGAATTCAATGGGCAGGCCGTCCCCAGTCTGGAGCAGATGCCCTGAGTGGCCCTATTACATTAGGCTGGGCACAGTTCCACTGAAAACTGGAAGCTGGGTTTGGGCAGCCTCCAAGTTCTGGAAGGGATTTCCACCCTACAGAAAGAAACATCCTTAAAAGTTTACATAGGGAAGCAGAGAACAACAGGATCCCTCCCTCAGAGCTACCAGCATCAGATTAGCACTTAGTTTAAAAGGTTGAGAGAAAATGAAGGAGACAACTGCAGCATGCAAAGGCATTTGCAGGTGCTGAAGCTCTCTGATGGGCAAATGGGCTACAAGAAAGATGGCCAAGGGAGAGAACAGAACGGCCTTCCTTTAATCAGAAACCCCACAACCACCACCACCACCCAGCCTTGGGGTCAGTTCTAAGGACTGTTTGGTTTGGCCCTGGGGCTGGAGAAGAGGAGGAGAGGGGCTGGAAGTGGAAAAGGCAATGAGAAGGTTTTCTCTGAAGAAGGTAAAAGAAGTCAGGTTTATTAGGATAAATAAGGAGTGCTCAAGAAAGGGAGTCACTTAAACAGGCTTTCCATAGCAAGTTCTCCCAAGCGGATGCAGGTAGGGGCCAGTTTGCAAGGTGAGTTCAGCTTTTTAAAAATCCTTAGATCTAAAGTCAAAATGGGATTCAACCTTAATGATCAAAAACTTCATTATCTTCATAATATAATTTTATTTTATAATGTAATCTATTCTATTAATAGCTATAATTTTATGATATGTAATTTATAATTGCATATTATAATACATTATAACTGCATTAATTTTATAACATAACTCATTAATTATAAAGATCTTAAAGATCAAAAACTGAGTAGGATACATAGCTTAGGCATTCCAGTCTCTTCCAAGGCTTTCTGAAATGTCTGCCATGCTCTATAAACAGTGGGTCCTTCTGATGCCTAGAAGCCCCACTGTTCTAGGCATCAGAAGGGGGGTCAGGAGCTAGCTCAGCACGAGGGGTCAGGGGCTAGGTTCTGAATTCACATGGAGCTTCTGCACCTATTCTTCTGTGCCCCATCTCTCTGAGCCTACAGTTCCTTGTCTATAAATGGAAATACAGCCCATGTCAAAATGTGAAAATGACATGAGACAACACACAGAACACACTGAAGTGCTCAATTAACTGCAGACAATATACTTTTTACATGACTACATCTTGATACAAGAATTTATTTTGCAAAATGGTTCTCTCAGTTATGATGTCATACACAGGTGGTAACTTATGCACATTGGAGTTAAACAGTACAAGAGTGGATGCAGATTGCAGTTGTGGCACTAGTTCTGGAAATGTACACAGCAAGATGTTGGGGACTATCACACTGACACTCCCGAGAGAAAGGCCAGGAAAAGCTTGGATCAAGGGCCGCTTCAAGTCTATAGCAAACCCTGCAACAAGGTCTGTGGGCAGAAGCACCAAACTCAGCAGGCACTGTAAATTGCTTGAGGCCAGAATTAGAAATACAGTGATTTAACCTCGAGGACATTATGCTAGGTGAGATGAGCTGGTCACAAAACGGTGAATTCCATATGATTCCACTTATATGAGCTAACTGGAGTAGTCGAACTCAGAGACAGAAAGGATGGTGGTTGCCAGGGACTGGGAGGAGGGAAAATGGGGAGTTACTGATTAATGGGTATAGAGTTTTACTTTTTGCAAAATGAAAAGAGTTCTGGGGATTGGTTGCACAACAATGGAAATGTACTTAACGCTACTGAACTGCACACTTAGAAATGGGTAAGATGGTAATAATGTTCTATTGTATGTATTTTACCACATTTTATAAAATGACAGCGACTTTGCTGCAGTAACAGGGTCCCTGCCAGGGGTGGCAGAATGTGAGAAGAAGGGGTAACTTCAACTCCCAAATACTTGGGCAACTGGAATTCTATCAGGGACCAAACAAAAGCCCCCCTGAGCCCCTGAAAGGCTACATAGGGGGCTGGGCTACACAGTGAGGTTCTCCTAAGGCCCTTCTGGCACATCCTAGGGGATTCAGGAAGATGAGGGCACAGATGCTACATAGAAAACCTCTGCCTTGTAATAGTCTGAGGGTATAAAAATGGAAGGTGTTTTCCTGGAGGGTGAGCCCCCATCATTCGAGGTGCTTATGTATAATACCTGGAT
>CAUYQG010168011.1:0-13731 GCA_963574415.1 Tarsius wallacei | reverse complement strand
ATTTTAGTTGTATTTAACACATAAGCTTTATTTGTACAAATAGTAGCACAATAATTAAGAAACACTATTTGCCTTATCCCTACACACGTCCTGTTTCCAATCCCCAAAGGCAAACCTATGTAGCTCATTCAACTGTTTTTTTCTAGCATATTTCATTATACTTCTAATACTCATATAACATATATAACCACTTCTAGGCTTTTCCATTTTAGAAAATAATTGACTGCCTACTAAGAAAGATGAGAATACAACCTTTCTATTCCATGTCCTGTTACCCAGTTCCTTGCCAGACACTCATCCCACTACTTTTGTATTACTCAGTGGTGCAATTTAAATGCCTATAAATAGTATTAAACTGGCTTCCATTATTAATTATGATTATGTTTACCTTTTTTGACAGCATTTTACTTTTCTTGGAGTTAATAATGTTTTCATTTGTGTGAGGGGTATTTTCTTTCTGTCTGTCATTAATTGATTAATCCAGACTTTCTAAAAGAACTATGAGCTCTTCTCAACATGCTCAAATACTTCATCAATTTTGTTCTCTCTGAAACACTGTCTTTTTTTTTTCGAGTTGGAGTCTCACTCTGTCACCCAGACTGGTGTGCAGTGGCCACTCCCGGCCACCGCAGCCTCGACCTGCTGGGCTCCGGCGATCCTTCCGCCTCAGCCTTCCGAGTAGCTGGAACTACAGGCGCGTGCTACCACACCTGGCTAGTTTTTGATTTATTATAGAGATGAGGTCTCACCAAGTTGCCTCGGGCTCAGGCAATCCACTCACCTCAGCCTCCTAAGGCGCAGGATTACAGGCTGAGCCACCGAGAGCCCAGCTAACACTCTGTCTTAATCTTCCAATTTTAGTTAATTGTGCTGTAGACCTGCTATTGTCATGGAACATCTTTTTTTTTTTTTGAGTTGGAGTCTCACTCTGTCGCCCAGACTGGAGTGCAGTGGCCGCTCCCGGCCACCGCAGCCTCGACCTGCTGGGCTCCAGCGATCCTTCCGCCTCCGCCTTCCAAGGAGCCGGAACTACAGGCGCGGGCTACCACACCCGGCTAGTTTTTGATTTATTGTAGAGATGAGGTCTCGCCAAGTTGCCCAGGCGGCTCTCGAACCTGCGGGCTCAGGCAATCCACTCACCTCAGCCGGAACATCTTTTAATTGTGTTCTTGGGAAGTCTCAGTGCTTTTTTTCCTATGTTGAGTATTTGTTTTCCAATTCCTATATTAGTGTTTCTTTTCATGATTAACCTTCATCATTTTTGTTAAGTATATTTTCCAGGAGCTTCATAAGAAATAATGAATAAAAGAAAACATTTTGGTAACTTGATTAAATGGTCTTTATAACTTCAAAATTGATATTTTGGTTAGGCATGCCATTCTAAGTTACAATCTATTCCTTGTTTAGCCCCATTTTATTATTTAACTATAGGCATGTTACTATTCTCTTTGGGATAGTTACTACTTGTTTTTAATATTAATGTACATCATTTTCCCATTTTTTTCTTTGTTGTGTCTGGGTGCTTATCAAAAAGACACTAATATGTAATATTATCAGATTCGGTCACTGAAGAAGGACTTTGAATAATAGTAGTTTACATCAAATAGAAATAGTTACCTCTTTGATAACTATTGATATATTAGCAATTGGAAGTTAACATAGTAGATGCAGAGTATTAGTATTTGTCTGTCTATTTCTCTGCCATTTTCCACACATGACTTCCATTTTATTTGTGATAGATGATCTAGACACTTGCATACATGCCGACCAGCAGGGAGTGCAGAAAGAGAAGTGGAGGATTTCTTTCTTTTAGCAGCAGTGTCAAGAAGTCACACACATCAATCTTTTCATATCTCATCTGTAAGAACATAGTCATATGGTTCTTTTTAATTTCTAGATGCCCCAGATTGTGTACTTTTTTTCAATCATGCATTTTCATTTTTTATGCTGCTTAATTTTATAAATTTACTTGACATTTTTCAATTGCCCTTTTTTCTGAATTATTTTTACTGTTGGCTTGAGAACATATTTGGTGATATTGGACAAATTATATCTAATTAAAAGTGAGGCACTAAAGTGGTAATTGGAGAAACTTTGTGGATGAGTGTCATTTATAGAATAAAGAGTTTTGCCACAGTGTGATTAATAAATCACCTTGTTGTTAGGGAAGTCTTGAAATGTGGTTAGATATAGGTCTACTGTTATTTTTCCACTGCCCAGAAAGAAACCTGGAAAATATGTTAAGAAAGAGAGCAGAGGGGTGTCATCATGCATTATGTAGACTTGCATTGATCCTTAGTCCCACACCTCTCCTCTGCTGTGTTTAGTTCTTTGAGTCCAGAGCTTTACTGATTTAGAAAGCATACTTCCTCTATTCTTCCAGAGAGGGAAAGTTATATTTTCCTGGGAGCAAAGTCTTGGTAAGGAAATCTAATTATCTCAATCACACTGTTTTCAGTCTCATCTTCATATTCCAGTCTTCAGAAATACTTGTTCTCAAATTCCTAAGCCTTCTGGTTTTCAGCAGGATGAACTAGCTAGCTTGTTATTGGCTCTGTGCCCATGAGGGTTGTCTTACTTTCTCTGCTCAGTCAGTTGCCAATTGTTTACCCACTTGCCATTTCTCAACATTTGTTGGCATTTTGTATCTGAATTTGTAATGTTTTCATTATTTCTGCCCTTGTTGGAGCATAATTTTATTTATTTATTTTTTTGCTATTATATTAGTGATATTTGAGGAGGAAACAGAGATAAAAACACGTGGTCAGTGGGCATATATAAGTGGCAGTTCCCAAAGATTGCATGTAGGGTAACTTCAAGGGTGGTAAGAAAAAAATGTCACTTATAAATAAGAAGATAAAGAAATGGACATATGTGATTCCCAAAGAGGATCCATATTCTGCTTACCATGTGCCTTCCAAGGAGATGGCAAACTACTGAGATGACCTTTGTATATAGTACCTGGAGAAGTTGGATCCCAGCACATGAACTCTCAGCCTCGACAAAAATCCTTCAAGCCACACACACAGCAGGAAGGCCAAGAGAGACTTAAACGATGACAACATGAGCAGTGACTACAGTGACAAATTAAAGTAGACCATTCTTCAGTTTATAGACCATCCAGAACAAGGAAGACCATCCTGAGACATGGTCATGTTCTATTTCTCAGAGATATTAAACTAGATGCTATCTGGAAACACAGATATTTGATGCTGCTTATTGTCATTGCTGCCAAAAGTCACAAGACTAATAATACTTTTTTTTTTTCAATTTGAGTTACCAAGTTCATTCTACAATGGTCTTACTTTCTAGTTTACTAGAAGAAGAATTCTCTGAAATTGCTAATCAGTTAATAAGGTGGACAATGAATACTAAAAATATGTTCACTCTGTTTAAAATTTTTTAATCAATTTGTTTTTTAAAATTTACCTCTATTTAAAACTATTAATTTTTAAAATGAGATAGACATAATTTGGGAAAAATATTAAATTGAAGAATGTACTTGGTTTTAATTATTCTGTATAAATTAGTCATTCATAAAAGTCTCTTAAGATATCTATGTGCATAATAGAAATAACACCTCTTGGAGAAATCTTGCATTTCTTTTAGGACACAGAACCAAACATGTTATTTCTAGATTCTTTGTCTTGAAATATTTTATGAAATGATATTTAATTCTAAGTGCTAGGTATATATTTTATATTAAGAATCATGTTTGAGTTTACTCAGTTACTTTCTGCCTTTTTCCAATCAATTACAAGTAAATGGAACACACCATTATTTTATTCGGTTAAAATAATTACCGAAAAAGTAGATATTTGTACAATTTCAGCTGCTAAGATGACTGAAAACTGTGCAACATAGTGAAAGTTAATCTCTCTAAAGTTGACAGTTTAAATACTAAACTCAATGAAATTTCTCAGTTAGTTGTGTATGTCAACCTTGTATCTAGTTATTGTTGTGGTGTTACAATTTCAAATATTTGATCACTTTTAATGGCCATTTCTTTTAGAAAATACACTCAGACTGCAATTAAGACATACTTTGAGGGTCCACAAGACACATGCCAAGAGAAATGTTAACATGCACAGAAAATGCCAGAGCTACTTCTTCTAGTATTGTTAAACAAGCATGGACTTACTTTGTATAAGAAAAAAAAAATCCCACATTGGCTTTTGTGAAGTCTCAGCTCACGTGATTTGCTAATTTTCTAAACTTTTGTAGATGAGATTCCTAATTTACTTCCTTTTTTTTTTCTTTCTAGCAATCACTGGCTCTTCCTCATTCCTGGATTTCCTTAAAAGAAAACCACACAAAACCACATGCATCACTCTCATCCTTGACCTTTTCAGTTTCAGTCCCATTTCCCCAAAGCCCACAAAGACGTGGACACTAAATAGCATGATGCTGAACAATGACTAGGTCAACACTGAAATCAAACAAGAAATTGAAAGATTCCTGGAAACAAATGAAAATGAAGAAATATCCTACCAAAAAATCTGAGATGCCATAAAATCAGTTCTAAAAAGGGAATTCATATCTCTATGAGCACACATCAAGAAAATGGAAAGATCATAATTGGAGAGCCTATCAAATCACCCAAGGGAGCTGGAAACAGAATACCACCAAAACCCCAACTTTAGCAGAAGAATCCAAATCACAAAAATGAGAGCCCAAATACAGGATATAGAAGACAAAAATATCATGGAAAATATCAACAAAACAAAAAGCTGGTTTTTTGAAAGAATTAACAAGATTGATGAGCCCCTAGACAGAATGACCAAGAAAAAGAGAGAAAAATCCCAAATAAATACAATCAGAAATACAAAAGATCAAATCAAAACTTACCCTGAAGAAATACAAAAGATTATCAGAGATTACTATGTACACCTATATAGAAACAAACTTGATAACCTAGATGAAATGGAGGACTTTCTGACATCACACAACCTACCCAAGTTAAACAAGAAGACATTGAGACACTAAATCGACCAATAACAACCCAGGAAATTGACTCTGTCATACGAAAACTACCTACCAAAAAAAGCCCTGGGCAGGATGGCTTTCCAGCAGAATTCTACAAAACATACAAAGAGGAGCTGATACCAATCCTACTGAAAGTATTCCAGGCAATTAAGAAAGATGGAATTCTCCCCAAGTCATTTTACAAAGCTAACATTGCACTGATACCCAAACCAGGTAAAGATGCAAAAAAGAAAGAGAACTACAGTTCAATATCCCTTATGGACATAGGTGCAAAAATCCTCAACAAGATTCTAGCAAATTGGATCCAAAAACACATCACCAAAATAATCCACCATGACCAAGTAGTCTTCATCCCCAGCATGCAGGGCTGGTTCAACATACACAAGACCATAAATGTAAGTAAATACATCAACAGATGTAAAAACAAGAACCATATGATTATCTGATTAGATGCAGAAAAAGCTTTTGATAAAATCCAGCATCCCTTCTTGATAAAAACCCTCAAACACCTAGGTATAGAAGGAAAATACCTCAAAATAGTAAGTGCCATCTACCACAAACCCACAGCTAACATATTGCTAAATGTACAGAAACTAGAAACATTTCTCCTGAAAACTGGAACAAGACAAGGCTGCCCACTCTCACCCTACTTGTTTGATATTGTGTTGGAAGTCCTAGCCCAGGCAATTAGACAAGAGAAGAAAATCAGGGGTATCCAAATAGAAAAAGAGGAAGTTAAGTTATCCCTCTTTGCTGATGATATGGTCCTATACCTTGAAAATTCAAAAGATTCTGTCAAAAACCTGCTTGCACTGATAAAGGACTTTGACAATGTCTCAGGGTACAAAATAAATGTGCAAACGTCAGTTGCATTCCTATATACCAACAACAAGCAGGCAGAGACTCAAATAAAAATCATGATCCCATTCACAGCAGTCATAAAAAAATGAAATACCTTGGCGTCTTCCTAACCAGAGAAGTGAAAGATCTTTACAATGAAGATTACAAAACACTGCTCAAAGAAATCCAAGAAGATACAAACAAATGGAAAAATATTCCAAGCTCATGGATAGGAAGAATCAACACTGTTAAGATGTCCATCCTACCAAAGGCAATCTACAGATTCAGCACAATACCCATTAAGTTACCAACATCATTCTTCTCAGACGTGGAAATGACAATACAGAAATTCATATGGAAACATAAACGACCACGAATAGCCAAAACAATCCTTAGCAAAAGAAACAAAGCAGGAGGTATCATACTTCCAGACTTCAAACTTTACTATAAGGCTACAGTAATCAAAACAGTCTGGTATTGGTACAAAAACAAGCACATAGACCAATGGAACAGAATAGAGATTCTAGAAGCAAAGCCTCAATTCCTCAACCAACTAATCTTTGACAAAGCCTCCAACAACAATCACTGGGGAGAGGAGAACCTATTCAATAAATGGTGCTGGGAGAACTGACTGATCACATGCAGAAGATTGAAACAAGACCCCTACCTATCATCCTACACAAAAATTAACTCTAAATGGATCAAAGACCTAAATGTAAAACCTCAAAGATTCTTAGAAAACACAGGAGAAACCCTTATGGAAATTGGAACTGGGAACCAATTCTTATTCAGAACCCTAAAGGCCAATACTTTAAGAAATAAGATAGACAAGTGGGACCTCATCAAATTAATAAGCTTCTGAAAAGCAAAATAAACCATCAAGAGAGCAGGGAGACAGGCCACAGAATGGGAAAAAATATTTGTCAACTGCATATCTGGCAAAGGCCTAACATCTAGGATTTACAAGGAACTCAAACTCACTGAAGGAAAAAAAAACAAACAGCTCCTTTAAATAGTGGGCAAAAGACATGAATAGACACTTCTCAAAAGAAGATATATGGGCAGCCAACAGACAAATGAAAAAGTGCTCAGCCTCACTCATCGTCAGAGAAATGCAAATCAAAACCACATTGAGATACCAACTAACCCTTGTAAGAATGGCCATCATTAATAAAACAAACAACAGATGCTGGTGAGGATGTGGAGAAAAAGGACCGCTTCTACACTGCTGGTGGGAATGCAAACTTGTACAACCTCTGGAATACAGTGTGGCGATTTCTGAAAGAACCAAAAATAGACCTTCCATATGATCCAGCAATTCCCCTGTTGGCAATATACCCGGAGGAACTCAAGTTATTCTACAGAGAAGACACCTGCACATGTATGCTTGTTGCAACCCTATTCACAATAGCAAAAACATGGAACCCACCATGTTGCCTATAGAAGCTGGACTGGATAAAAAAAATGTGGTACATATACACAATGGAATATTATGTAGCCATAAAGAAGTACAAATATATGGACTTTGCAGCAACCTGGATGGACTTGGAGTCGACCATACACAGTGATTTATCACAGAAACCAAGAACAGAGTTCCATATGTTCTCACTCATAAGAGGACTTTGAACAATTATAATGCTATAAGAAAGCGATTGGCAGTAACAGGAAACTGTCAGGGGAAGGGGTGGGGAGGTGGGGATTGGCAGTTGAGGGAAACTGCTAAGAGAGGGAGGGGCATACCTCATCAACAAGGATACCAGCTTGATCAATGTTCGTTTACCTAACCCTGAATTGTACCCCACATCTTTATAATAAAAATTAATTTTAGAAAAAAGAATAACTAAATCGAATGCAAAAATCTAAGAGTATGTTTAAAATTTTTAAAAATATTATATTATATATACTTTTCAGTCATAAACGAGCAAGTAAACTTTCTCTATACTTTTATTTCTTGAAAAAGTAATAAATGTTCATAATTAAGAAGCAATCAAATATTTGTAGATTTGTAAAGTTGAAGAAAATTAAAACAGGAGGAAAATAAAAAAGATAATGAGATCCTGATCTGTATGTAAATCTTGAACTATCAAGTTCATGGTTTATAGATTCTTGACTAGCAGGAGTGTCTTACTTCATTCTTCATTAGTGATTTTATAATTAAATGTGTACAGAGATGAGCTTAACAACCCAATAAGTTAGCCACTCTGCAGAAGTAAAGCATTCAAATACTTATGATACCAGTAAACTTGACTTTGAAAAAGATACAATGTGGTTATTTTTTAGTAAAGACTAGAATATATGTAGTTTATTGTGCCTTCCTCAAGTAAGCTCAATCTGAGTTGATGGACTTGATGATATGCTAGGTCAAAAATGCTGGGTCTTCCAAACCTCAGGAGATTATTTCCAGTCAACCCTTGAAGTCACATCACTAACTTCCTAACTCCAATACAAAGTTTAAGAGTGAATTTGTGACTGATTCCTAATTGCACCTAAATTTTTCAGCCCAACGTGAACTTACTCAAGAGACAAAATACATTCAAATATTGACCTAACACAGCATATACATCTTGTCCAAATGCACACTCATTTCAGTTTTTCTCCATTTTCATGTATGAGTAATGGAATGGAAATAAATGTTAGCTAGTATAATTAGTTGTTTCCTTATGTCCATATACCTTTTTAAAATACAAGCTTTATTTGTTAGGACAGTTTGGGAATTATAAAAAATGAGGAAGATACAGATAATACAGTTCCCGTATGCCCCCTAATATTAGTATTATCATTTGTTATGATTAATAACCCAATATTGAAACATTATTACATTTTAGTTTTCTTTAATTTTCCTTTAGTTTTTCTTGTTTTTTTGTTTTGTTTTGTTTTGTTTTTATGTCTTTAGACTCCTTTGGACTTCAACAACTTCTCGGACTTTTCTTGCTTTTGTTGATCTTACCGTTTTGAAAAGTCCTTGATTTTATAGAAATCTATCCTATTGGAATTTGTCTGATGTCTTCTCATGATTAAACTGGGGTTATGGGAGGAAGACTACAGAGGTAAAGTGTCCTTTTCATCATCTATCAAGGGGATATATTATCAACATGACTTACCACTGATGATGTAGGCCTTGATCACCTGGCCGTAGTAGTGTTTGTCGGATTTCTCTACTATAAAGTTATTCATTTTGCCAATTCCCATGCTGTATTCTTTGGAAGAAAGTTACAATAAGTACTGCAACAATTTTTTTAGAAGTAGTATTGAATTATGATAGAAAGTCTGCAATAAATATCCGTGAGTCCATTGATATAAATTAATGATCAAATGGATACATAGGGGAGAAAAGACAAATTGCCAATGCGAAGAATCCCCAATAATTTATGTAGATATTCCTCATTCAGGAGATGGAGCATAACTCCTCACTCTTTAAGCCATCTTTCTTTTGACTTCTCTCAATGACCTATTTTAATGTATGTCCAAGCAGATTTCCTGGAGATGATAGGGATACACAATATTTAAGCAAATGCTGACTGAGATTTGCCATAATTAAAGAAAACCACATACGCTCCTATTCAACCACCAAAATGAACCCTAAGTATTATATTTACTAATGACACTGCAGAGCATTTCAGACAAAGAAAAACTTAAAAGTGTTTAAATAAAAAGATTGTTTATTTTAACATGTGCTGTGTACTTTCATGGACATATGAAATTCTAAAAGGCAGAAACAAAAAGGTGAGAAACTTACAAAAACACTGCATACTAGAGTTGGTGGGATATTTACTGAAATTTTTGGAAAGAGTCTTCAGAAAAGAGGAAAAAAAAACTCATTAGTGAAGTGATACATCTTGTGTTTTGTAAATGTCTGTAATGGAAGTTTGTACTTTTACACTAGCTCTCAAATTTCATCTTTATCCTGGCAAAAAAAGTATTTAAATACGCAGACACTCATACATGCTCTCCATACATTTGAGTTTATATATGCTTATGGCTGTGTGAGTGCATGTATAAACACATATGTTTATGCAACTGAGTTAGCATATGTCTAAGAGAATGGGGTCACTATTAGCATATACTATTGTAAGAGTCAACTAGTTTGGTAAGTTGCTTGGCTTATTATGAAAACATTTATGTTCTGGAAAAGTGTGTCTTAACTAGGAAATTACAAAGTCTATGATGCTCTAGCAGATAATAGTAAATTACTCTACCTATACTTAAATCAATAATCATCTATTCAGTCATGCATTTATAATGATTGTTATATTTTCTTTAATGTAGGTTATTTATAATATAATGTAGGTTATAATGATATTCACCAGGATTTAAATAAAGAAGCTGGTAAAGTTTGATACCATTAGGAAAATTATTTATGATAAGTCATGCACAAAATGTCTTATTGCCACCCAGTAGTTGAATTGATCATATTTATATCTTCATATTTTCTAATGATTTAGAAGGGCATATTAATTTTTCTTAGATTTAAACTCATGCAAAATGCAATCAGTTATGTATGAAATCTTATCTGAGCAAATTTAAGCCATTTTAAATATCATTGAGTCAAAATTAATAAAAAGGCACAAATGCACCTGTCACCTACATAGCTAACAACACATTTTTAAAAAGACAAATCTACATTGTCAAAAACTGGGGGAAAAGAAAAGAAAAATCCCTTTAAAAAGCTACATTGTCAGAAACTAAATATAAATCTTGACATTGGCAGAAATATGGCCCATTTAAAGAAAATATAAAAACACTCATGCTGATGTGCAAATTACCTTTAGTTCTCTTCACTCTGCAGCATGATTGGAATTTTTTTTTAAAAGCACCGGTCTCTTAGGCACATAATGTTTATAAGTTCAAAATTTTGTGTCCTGAGAATTTTTTCTATATGACATAATCTTCCTCAAAACATCACCCAGAAACCCAATTGCTCTCACAAGAGACCTTTTAATTAACACTCGCATCTGTGCTATTACAGTATATTTTTGCATAGCTAGCAACAACTTAAACCACGTTATTAAATTATGAAAAAATGTATAAATCTCAATGGACTTGTTTGGTATTTCAAGAGCAAAAAGTAGTGATTCTTATGCCTCTAGGGTTTGGGTTTGAATTACTTAAATTTTTTTGTAACGATGTTATTAAATATTTAATACTATAATATGTTGAGCACCTTTAACTATAAATGACATTAAAAATTTACCTGTTTAAACTATTAAAGGTTACCTGAGTTAATGTGATTAAGTCTATTTCAAATGTAAAGTAGCAATGATGCTAGAAGCTACCGTTTTTTTAAGAAACCATTAAGCCAATAGTTTAATATTTAAATTAAATACATATTAACAATAAAAGTCTAAAATCACTTTGCAGAGTTGAGGTTGCTTAAAAAGATTGAGATAAATTATTTTATGACCATATTATTTTCATCTAATTTCTGTGTACAACAGCTTACTTAGAAATTAACCATCAGGGCCCGGCACAGTGACTCAGGCCTGTAATCCCAGTACTTTGGAAGGCTGAAGCGGGAGAATCACTTGAGTCCAGGAGTAGTAGATAAGCCTAAACATAGTGAGACCCCATCACTACGAACAATAAAAAATTTATCCAGATGTGGTGGCAAGTGCCTGTAGAGCCAGCTACTCAGAAGGCTGAAGTTCCAGTTGCCTGAGCCTAAAAAGTTAAGTCTGTGGTGTGAGCCATGATGGTGCCACTGCACTCCAGTCTGGGTGACAGAGTGACAGACTGGCTCAAAAAAAAAAAAAAGAGAGAGAAATGAATAATCACTGGCCTAATTACTATGTAGCTATAAGATCAAATGTCTGCTATTTCTTTTCTCATTTTTTACATTTTTTCCTATTTTTTATTTTCTTTTTATCTTAATATACTATTATTTAATCATTCATTGGAAATGTCAACTGAAAATTTTCCATGGAATTTTTTTCTTCCTTAAATTATAATTTAAGATCAAGCTCATAAATTCATATCTAAAATTTAATAATAAAATGTTATTGAAATAAGGCAAATATGAAATCTATATTTATTCAGTAAATTATTCTCTTTTAAAATTGTTGCTAAGTTAATAGCTACATTCTGCACTTAAAAAGTATAATATGTCAAAACTTATAACAAGATACATATTGAACACATTCATATTAACTCTTGTTAAGAAAAATATAATTGTACATGGTGGAAAAGCATTTAATATTATGTCAAATATTTCAAATCATTTCATGGTAAATTGCTGAAGCTCTACTCAACTTTAAATTATATGCAAATCCAAGAATTAATTACAATTGATTTTATGGAACAGTAAAGCAGAACTTTTTAAAAAATCTGTTGTTTTTCAGTAAGTTTTAAATAACACAATTTAATTTTCTTTGATATGGCTGGAGGCCAGAAAAAAAACTGATTTAATTTGCTAGTGATATGACTTAACCTCACCTAAAATGAATATTTAAAATATGTCAACCAATTCTGATGACTTAATGATTTATATTAAAAAAAAATTAAGTACTTCATATGATAATATTGTTCTTTTTCAAGAAATAGAAAGGATTATTGCCTGAGTGAGGTTCTACAATTTGGAAAAGTGATTATATTGTACTTGGCATTTTTAGGAAAGGTGTGATATTTATAATTGATATTATTTAATTCAACCTATACAAAGTATTTCCATTTATACTAGAGTATGAGTACATAAACTTTGACTATGACTCTTACTCTTCTTCTGTCTAAAATATTTCTTTTGAATTACTCTTTTTATTTATGTATTCATTAACTAGACCTACACAATGTTTTATTACATCTAGACACATTACAAATTTTCATTGAGATGAATTATGCAACATCATGTCTCTTTTCTTGAAGATTGCAAATGTTTATATGTATCATATAATTGAGGTTGGGACTACTAAATACATCTCACGTTTAAAGTAAAACAGACTTCAGAGTGACCTAAGCCAGAAAAAAAATGAGATTAGTTTTGGATTTAAAAATAAAAACAGGGCAAGACAAAAACAAGAAACAAAGCAGAGCACATCTTCCCTGAGTTAGCAGAGAAATAAGAAAAGTGTTTTCAGATACAGTTTAGGCTATTTGTAGTTGAGTATCAATGATGACCTGAAGAAGTGTGAGAGAGGTAGAAGATTGAAGCCCTCAAACAATACAAAGGCGACTGCAGAAAGATTATGAATGTTGGAGTCCCTGAATTTTCAGTTACTCTCGTTAACAGAGCTGTGTAATTTGCTAAGATAGGGTTTTGCATCTTGGGTGAAGTACATGGGATTGATGATTGTAGGATGAATGCAGGATTGGGGTAGGAGGGAAAATGGATCCTGGCAGAAAGATAATTTATAAATAATAAATAATATGATTAGAATGCTGAAGTTTATTGTCTTGATGATCTAGAGAAAACAAAGTCATGAAATAAGGGGTTTGGAAAAATTGACAAAAAAATGGTTCTGTGTATAACAATAGGGCTAATAAGCAGAGTTGACTGAAGGAAGAACTTGAATGAAATGGTGTGATAAAAATTACTTGATGAGCCGGGCTCGGTGGCTCAGCCTGTAATCCCGCGCCTTGGGAGGCTGAGGTGAGTGGATTGCCTGAGCCCGCGGGTTCGAGACCCGCCTGGGTAGGTGAAACCTCATCTCCACAATAAATCAAAAAAATTAGCCGGGCGTGGTAGCGCATGCCTGTAGTTCCAGCTACTCGGAAGGCCGAGGTGGAAGGATCGCCGGAGCCCAGCGAGTCGAGGCTGCGGGGGCCGGGAGCGGCCACTGCACTCCAGTCTGGGCGACGGAGTGAGACGCCAACTCAAAAAAAAAAAAAAAAAAAAAAAAAAAAAAAATAACTTGTTGAAAACGGGGGATGGGGCATGGGCAATGAAAGACCCAAAAATAATTGTTTTGGGGCAAC